>AYEL01065539.1:0-19808 GCA_000484575.1 Olivierus martensii
CTTATCGTTCGACCATCAGGGGATTATTACCGGGACACTCGAGGGTCTCTCGGGACTTCTGTAAACTGATGTTTCAAGCGTAGTGCCTTTTATAGTCAGTTGGACGTCTAGGAAGTGTATTTATTTGTGATTCTTCTGCTCTAATGAAAGTTTCAGACCATAACTTGGGAGTGTGAAGAGTGTTTCCAGTTCATCCGACTTATCTTCATGTTTCCAGACGACAAAAATGTCATCGATGTACCTCACGTAAAGATGGGCTTCAGTGATGAGATCATGTAATCGGGTTTCTTCAAGACACCTAAGCACTAACTCCGCCAGAGCTCCCGCCAGTGGGCTTCCGATAGAGACACCTTTGGTTTGCCTGTAGAAGTTTCCTTTGAATCTAAAGAAAGAATTATAACAAAGAAGATTAGCTAATTCTCTACATAGGTTTGGGTCAGATGTATGACCAGGGAGGTTATCCAATAGAAATCTGTAGAGGCATAAACAGGTTGGTGCGATGTTTAGTGACGGGTAGAGTTTCTCAAAGTCAAACATTGCAAAAACTTGGTCCCCTACTATTTGCGTATTCTTAAGTCTTTGCAAGAACTCCATATGAGAGTTAACTACAAAAGGATAATCTTTAATCTTAGAGGCAATCCATACTGCTGTAACCCTTTCTAGATTGTATAAGGGGGACCTTCATTTCTCAACTATTGGGCAGAAAGTTAAGGGTGTCTTATGCGTTTTTGCGTAAGCAAAAAGCCTCGGACATGCTGGATTAGAAATTTTTCTCCCTTTCATAAAGTCGGGTATGTTCTTATTCTTTAGCAATTTATTCCATTTCATTACTAGCGTCGGTGTGGGATCTCTGTCTAGTACCTCTGCTTCTGACTGTGTGATATATTCATCCAGGTACCCATCATATATCTGCCTCTCTAATACGACCAATTTTTTGGATTTATCCTCTCTTGTAACTGATAAGTCATTGGCCTGCAACCACTCATGGGTTTGTTTAATTTGTAACTTCTCTTTATTTGCCTTCAGGATCTCCAGCGTGCATTTGGTCTTATGCCTTAAGGTTTCATCTACGAACTTCCAGCGACTTCTCTCCTTTTGAAGATCATCCATATCCTTTATAAGTTGCTCAAAGGGGAGTATCATATCCTGATTGTGCTTATTGTCATTATGGCAGAAATAAAATAAAGAATAAAATATTATTATTATAACTTTAAAAATTTAAATATAAATTAAAGTTTCTGAAAATCAATGTCTAGCTTTATACTAGACATTGATTTTGATTAAAAACAAATTTAATAAATAAATTGAAGTACAATGCTTTTTCAAAAAGCTTTTCTCTATAAACTTTTACAAAAAGTTTATATGGGAAAAACTTGCTCATAAAAGTTTTAGTATTTTATATAAAAAAGAAATATTATGATAGATAGTTAAATAATAAAAAAAGATTTTTTATATTAAATGTATTAATAACATACATTAAAAAATAAGAAAAGTAAGCATTCATCCTAATATAATGGAAAATATTTATACTGTGGCAAATGTTGGAAAATTAACGTAATGAAAGATAAATATAATAATTAAAATATCTTCATAATGTTTCTCGATAAATATTTTAATAATAAATATTATAAAGATTATTATTTTTTTAATTTTATGAAAAATTAGATACTGTATTTAATAATAATTAAGAAAAGAAAGTTATCTAATAAATATATATATATATGAACATTTTGATTACTATTATAATTACTTCTTGTATTAAACAATAATCATAACATTTCTGATAAAAGCAATTTAGTTATTTGGGATGCAAAGTATTTCAACATATTGTACTGTACAATGTAGGACTCTAAATTGATTCATGAAATCAGAGAGCCTTAATGATTATGCCCAAGAAAATAATCATTGAATATTTGATTGCAAAAAACATTTATACCTTAAATTCAACTTGTTCCACTTCGATTTAATTTTGAATATTATTGATTCGACATTCGACATATTCGTTTAAGAAAAACATAGCTTGTAAAAATTAAACACTCAAAATCAGTTTAATAAAAGAATTATTGCAATTCGAAAATTACAAAACTGGGCGATAAGTACATGTTCTCTACAAAATCTCTACATTTTACTTCATCCAACGAGTTTCTACCAGAATCGGAATATTTACAATTTCTCATTCTTCTTGATATATTCAAGGAAATTATCATAACGATGTTAATTAATAAAGAATGTTACCATGTGGTTGTTAAAACTTTTGTCAGAGAAGCAGTTATTCTTCGACAATATAGTTTTATATTCTACATTGAATTAAAATGCAACAATTATCAAGAAAAATCTATCATTTTTTTGAAAAAATTTTTCATAACCCTATAATGTTTTTTTGATATTAATTACTTATATAGATGTACTGTAATAGAATTATACATTATATTGTTTCGATTATATTATAATTTAAGACATCTTTTTAGATTTTCTTCTTGATAAATATGCTTTAAATAAAATATACACTTCTAATGCAACGTGTATGAATGAGTATATCCTTAATTTATTGATTTATAGCATTAGCAAATATTTTTTTTAGTAAGATCCATCTTAAGTTAAAAATTTTCATACAAATATAAATTTTCACGAAATAATCAAGAATGCTTGTATCAAATTTTTCTGCAATATCTTTACTGATTTTCTTAAACAAATGCTGAAAGAAGACAACATAAAATTCATTTATATTTTTAAGAATTTAAATTCTATAATTTTGAAGGAAATAGTCTTAGTTTAACAATGAGAACATTTTTAAAATCAGATCTTTAAATTAATATTTTATATAATATTATTATTTAGAAAAAAATTTAAAATGATCACCAGTGATATAAGCTAAATACCTTGTGTCCTAATCATATATACTTAATTTTATTCAAAGCTTATAAAGCTTTGAATAAAATTATTTGTCCAAATTCTCATAATTTTATGACAATTTACAGTGACATCATGAATAATTTAGTGGACTATATCATCAGTGTAGTGATATAAATGAACTTCTGCTCTCCCATAGACTTAATACTGACATATGATGCTGTCGTCAAGTATAGAACAGTTTGCTTTATTTGCTATAGATATTGTTAGATAATAATGTGTTTTACACAGATAATTGTAACTAATATTATACTTTGCAAATAAAATGATATGATAAAAATAAAGGTAAAGAATCGTTCATTTTACATTTTTTTTTTATAAAAAAATATATTTTCACATAATCCCAATATTGCAAAAATTTTCTATTACACACACACACACACACACACACACATTCACACACACACATTCACATTTTAAATATATATATATTTATTTCAAAAATAATTTTTTCATTTAGTGAAAATGAATTTGATGGATATGGGTGTGGTCTGGAAGCTTTTAACCAAGAAAATATGCATGATTTAATTGAAGAAACACTGCGATATTTTGCTGAAGAATGTGATCATTTGCAGGTTTGTGTAATAAACAAAATATGTATTTATAGACCCAATATATTTGTATTTCATTAATTAAATCATGAGATAAATACATTTTAATAAGTTTTTTATGATATATTTTCATAATATAATGACTATTTGTTTGAATTAAGATTTTTAATAATAATAATTATACAAGTATCCCTCTTATAACATGACTTTCTACAACACAGTTTCACTCTAACATGATTTGAAAATTGTGGAAACCCTCATATAACACGGTATTTCTACAACAAGATTTTCCTTAACACATTTAGAAAATTACATTTACTCTCCTATAACACAAAGCATTTTCATTAATTTTTTTAAATTCACAGTATGGACACACAATACAAACATAATATGCAGTCATTGGGAAATACTCTTCTAAAATTAGTCATAAATTCAATTTCGCTAGTTTTCCATGAGAGAGACAATATGTAGTCTATTTTTGATTTTAATTTGAAATTGAGTTAATTTGCAAAAATTGAATATTTTTTGTTCCAAACATTCAGTTCTTGAATAAAAAATAAGTTTTTATTCTTCAATAGAAGAATATGAAAGAGAAGAAAAACTTTTTTATTCATAATTTTTTTTTGTTTTTTTGATATATGTTAAGGAATGATTGTTTGTTTTCTAGCAGGTTGTTGCAGGTTAGATTACAAATTTTGTAAAGAGAATAGAAGATATACAAACTTTAAATGCAGAACAAAAATTCAGAAAGTGAAGTTGATAATGTTAAAAGAAAAAAATGTTCTTGCTTTAACGAAACAGTACTAAGGAAGATATAATTAGTAAATGAATGTTATATAAGCTGTATACGTTTTCTTTCCTTTTATTTTATGTATATTGTTTTTTAGGGTTTTACACATATATTTTTTCATTCTTTATGTTTCATATTATTAATATTCTTAATAAACTTAAGTTTCTTATGTGGAATTATATAAAGTTATTTGTTTTTAATTGGTTTTGAAACATAACTCTCTTTTTATATTCACTCCACGTCTCATGTAACACTGTTTCATCGACATTGTATTTTTCAGGAACTTATCGTCTTATAGGATGGATACTTGTATCTCATAATGTACCATATGTACTCATGTATAAGCCAAGATATTTTTCCAAAAAAATTTTATAAAGAAGGAGTCGGCTTATATATGGAATAGTGAAAAATTGGAAAATTATTTCAGATTGCAAGATTCAACAGCTGTCATATAGCATTTCCATTGCACCTTTGTACCAGTTGCATGATCCACCATATTTTTTTGCAACAAAGATCATTATCTTACTGATTCTTTTTTGTTAAGAATGTGAATATGTATAATTATATTTAAATATTGGATACTGCATAAATTTAATCAAAAATATAAATAGCAATCACATTTGCATATACTTTGCACTAGTAGTACATTCTCTAGTAGTAACTGAATATGCCATATTTATTTCTAAAAATGCCTAGTTCTTCTTATAAAAAAATGCAGATGTATATGAATGTTTGTATTTAAATAAATTCAAAAATATTAATTTACTGATTTCTTCACAAAAGGTCAGGAATGTATAGGTCAATGATTTTTTAACAAGTAAATATAGCTGCCACTAATGCATATATTATAAGTTGATATTAAATGGAAATATAATGATCTCCAAATATGAGATCATTATATTTCCATTAATATTAACTTGAACAAACAATGTGATGAATAGTGTCAATAAAATTTTATTGAAGTGTCTCTTCACTGGCTGAACAGACACTTCAATAAAATTATATTATGGAGAAACACTACTAGATATGATGTTATATAATTGCCTTTTGCTCTCTATCCAGTTATTCATATCAGTATGTTTCAATGCTGTTAGTTTGATTTTTTGTCAAAATGGTCTAATTTATTACAACAATGAACTGGATTTGGAAAATTTTTAAGATTATAAAAGAAATTATCTGATTATTTCATTGAATGTCATATTGTACTAACATTTGAAAGTTGGGGGTGGCTTATATTCAGGTTTTGCATTTTTATCAATTTTCAAACTCTGAAATAGAGAGTCAGTTAGCTTATATAAGTATATACAGTATATTCTTTTGTTAAACATCAATATTGTTCCATTTTTAATTAATTAATTTTATCTTTGTATGAAATAAAATTTCAGAAAATTATGTCATATTTCATCTATTTTATGATGCAAATTTTTCATACTTTAATATTACTAAAATCTAGAAGTTTTAAAATATTTCTAATTTTACAGTTGATGGCATCTTATAATTGCTGTTAATCAGACAGCAGCCATGATGTATTGTATGCTTTGATTGCAGGTAATGATATATTTTCTGTACAAATACATTAAAAATAACTTTTTGCTTCATATGAAGGCAAAATACGAAATAAAAGTGATAATGTAAATAAAATGAAATATTTTATTGGTCATTGTAGACTGTTTTGTATTTGTTTTAAAAGTAATATTTATACATTATTTTAACAGTTTTAATAAATAACAGAAATTTTTTAAATGTTATTTTCATCCTGGAAAATATGTTTTCTCAATAATTTATTTAAACAAATATAAATCTTTTGGGCACATATTAGAACTATAAACAAAATGGAGGACTTCCAGAAGTATGAAAATTCTTATAATTCATTTTTATTTCAAAAACTGGAATATACAACTTTATTTTTTGTATTATTTATATTTTTAAAATCTTTGCTTTCAAATTGAGCTTTTATAACACTTTTATTCCAGGTTTACAAATAAAATTTGTTTAATTTACTCAGTTCAAACTTTGACATTCAAAAATACAAAACAAAAAAAAAATAAAAATTTATGTGAGTCAGTAAATTGATGATGAATCTCTTGAATCAATGGCATCTTAGTATCAATAAAATACAATATTTGTGCTCTTTTATGAATATAATGCAGATTGCATTATTTATTTATACATTCTTTTATATACATTTGCAATAGTTTGGCTAAGTCAAATTACAGGCAGTTTTGCTAGATATAAACTTAATATTTTTTTTGTTTGTAAATGAAAATTTATTCTTATAAATAAGAATTTATAGAACTCTATAAGAACTTTATAACTTTATAAGAATTTATAGAAAGAATTTATATACTCTTATAAAAATATTTTAATTCTGTTAGATAATCTTATCTATAAAAAAAAGAATATATATCAAATATACTACTGTATATTTTGATTTCTCCCAATTAGCTCAGAGAATAAAAACATATTTTGGAGAAAGAATATAGGATTAGTTCAACAAACACTAAAATACACTATTTCTATATACATATATTATTTATATATATGTATGAATAAAATGCAATGTTTGTCTGTCTGTTCTGTTTAGGCTCCCACACAACTTGAGCTATTGGAATCAAATTTTGTAGGATGACTTCCCATGATCCTGCAGGTAACATAGGATATCCAAAATAAAAATTTCCCCAGAGGAGGGGTACATTGGGGTCATTCTTTCTATTTGTCTGTTCTGCATAGGTCCCTGTATCATTTGATTTATCAAGATTAAATTTTGCAAGTGTCTTTTTTTTCTGGTAATATAGGATATCCTTTGAAAATTGTTTTGGAAAAAATATCTTGTTTTATACACAAGTATACAAGTAATCCTTGACTTATGACCATCTCGTACTTACATCATCATCATATATAAATTCTGCTGTTTGTCAATGCTTTTGACATGGGTTGAGTTTCCAGATTCAATGGTCTGATATATGGAAAGTGTCCTTTTTTTGTGTCTAATTCTTGTAGTTTTATGTTTACTTAGGAATCACATATTATCTTAATAAACATTAGTAGTGGGAAATCCATAAATTTTGGGCATTTCAGGCTTACAAACAGTGGGAATTGAAATTTTTGAACTGAACTTCATCATAAGTCAAGAACTACTTGTATATGGTATATATCGTATATTAAAGTGTATCTTAAAAAACAACATAATTAAGAAATTTTTAGAGCATTTTTAATCTTATGATTAGATTAATAAAATTTTAATTGATTTTAATTTATATTATTATCTTCAATAGGGCTTTCAAATTTTAATGGATGGTTATAATGGATTTTCAGCAGTAGCCAATGGTATTCTTGAACACATGGAAGATAATTATTTAAATAAAGCTCGTCTTTGTTTCCCATTATATAGTCCATCATTCACATTATGGAAAAAAAAAAAAGTACTTAAAAATACTTAAAATGTTTTTAATACTTCTTAAAAAATATTTATCTATTTAAATGCAATATTAATTTTATCATTCAAATTATAGTATTATTAGATTTTATGAATTCATTTAATTACTCTCCATAAGCATTTAGCTTTTATAAAATTAATATTAAATAAAATTTTTTTAGGCACCATATAATGATATAAGTCAATACTGTAGCAGTATCATGGGATATAATAGTTTAGCAACATACAGCCATTTATTCTCACCTCTTGATACAAATTCATATATGAATTCTGGAAATCCTAATTTTCCTCACTTAAATTATAAAGTAAGTTATTAAATTAAAACAGTATATTAGAATTTGTCTTTAATTTAATTAAATAAAGTTTTAATAATCATTTATTACTAATAAATACTAAACAAATAATGGTAATAGTTTGTCAATAAAGGTGCTAACTATCCTATCATTTACTCTTTTTGTTTGTATTTGTATATTTATAAAATATAATATAAAAATGTTTTTTAATATTTTATATCAATATATAATTAAATATATTGTATTAATTATTTTCTATTGGTTATAAGTTTTGATGATTATTATTATTATTATAAACCAATTATCTTATAAGTAATGGAAATTAACTTTGCAGATAATTATTTTTAACATTAAATAATCTTTTTCAAACAAATTGATATATAATACTGAAATAAATTTCAGTCTTATCAATTTTTTTACATGGAAACTCCAATAATTAAAACATTTATGTAAATATATACAAGTTTGACTTTATGGGTTAACTGATTCTTGGAATTTGCTCATAAAGTAAAAACATACAAACTAAGAATGAATTTTGCATAGACATAATGTTAAAAATGGGTTCTATTCTGAAGTACAATTTGACCACAATAAAATTTAGTAAAGGCCAATAAAATCAATATAAATCAAAATAGTTATATCAATAAAATAGTTTATGATTAAATAATAATTTATATATCTAAAGAAATGAACACATAGCTTTCAAAATCAAGAAATTATTTATGTCTTATAAATATTAAAGAATTTTTATTCTTCATTATTATTGATAAATAATAGAAGCAATTTAATACAGATGAAGTACTGCCACAAGCACAGTTTGAGAATTGAAATTATTTATATAATTTGTCTCTAATATTACAAGGCATGCTATTTCTTCTTTTTAGATATTATTTTAATTTTTCTGAGTCTGATTTCATAGCAGATGATCGAGTTTCTAGTACAAAACCAATTGTACTGCATTGTATAGCTATATATATGGGTTTAAATGTCTTTTTATGAATATATAGAATTTATTTATTTCAATTAAAGTTCATATTTTCAAGTTTTTTGATACTTCATATTTGAAAAACTTACAAACTCAGGAATTCATTAAGCAGAAACTTTACTATAATCTATGGATTAATTGAACAGTTCTATTAAGTGAAAAATAAACTCTTATCTTTATTTCCAAAGACCTTTCTGCTTAATTAAGCCATCATCAGCAGTTCTTTTTTTATATTAACAAGAACAAATTATTATAAAATTTCTAATGATATGTTCTTGTTAGTATAAAAAAAAAGAACTGCTGATGATGGCTTAATTAAGCCAAAGGTCTTCGGAAATAAAGATAAGAGTTTATTTTTCACTTAATAGAGCTGTTCGATAATTCATAGATTATAGTAAAGTAAATAGTGAAAGTAAAAAATAAGATTATAATCAAAGCAAAAACTTTTTCAAACTGAGAATTATTGAACTATAATTCTGCATATTATTTAACTACATAATTTTTTATACTTTCATATATATAAATTGCAAATTTATACAATTTTTTAAATTGTTACAATATTGTTTGGAGCAACAAACCATTTGATTCATAACTACAGCTTACTAATCATATCCAGTTATGATGTATCAGGAGATGCATTAAATATTTTTGTTATTTAATTGGAGATTAACAACAGAATTGATTAGTAATATTAGAGATGGCTATATTTATATTAGATAAACATTGTGCACCATCTTTATGATTCCTATGGATTGTCAACTTATTTTTCAACAAAATGTTTAAAATAATAATAAAATCATTTTTATTAATGCCAATCACATTTTAAAATTTATTAAAAAATGAAAACGATCCAGAAGAAAATATTCAATATACAGATAATTCTCAATTTATGAGTTCCTGGTTTACGAGTTCCCAGATTTGAATTTTTTCAAATATACGGCATCAAAAAAAATTGAAAACATGAACATTAATTGCAATAAATAAATTCTAAACATTCATAAAAAGTTATTTAAACCCATATATATAGCTATGCAATACAGCACAATTGTTTTTGTAGCAGAAACTTTGTGGTCTGCTTCAAAATTGTAAAATTCAAAATAGCAGCCAAGAAGTGGAAATAGTGTGTCCTCTGGTTTTATCAAAATATTATGTAAATAACTTCCATTCCTAAATTGTGCCTAAGATAATAATTCATTTATGTTAAAGCTCATCTACTTATCTTTAATATGACAAATAATTTCTTTATTATTATAATTTACTTGATTTTAACCTCTTACATAGCAATAATTAATGAAATTAAGCCAAATTAACATGTGAAAAATTAAAATTATTGTATCTTGCATAATTTTCATGGAAATCTTGAAATTTTTACAATTTATTATGATGTTTATTCTTTTTCTAATAATGCAAGTATTTTTTCAGAAGTTTTTCCATACATGAGATCACTGAAAACAATTTTTTTTATAAGATTTAGCCATCCAACAAAATAATTATCATCTTTGGATAGCAACATCTCTTCTGAATAAAACAAGCCATAAATGAAGAAAATTGGAAATATTTTAAAAAATAATCAATTTTAAAATATGTCTATGGAAATTGATTTTTGATTTATGAGTTCTTCTTAAGCTCATTCCACGAACAAATTAGTTCATAAAAGCAGGAACTACCTACATTTACAATGTATTTAATTGTAAATGTAGGTAATTACAGAATATTATAAAATAATAAATTTCTGTTAAATATCTTGGTTTTTAATTGGACATTTATTTTACATCATAAAAATTTTAGTTTGATTTTTCCATAATAGAACATAAGTTAAAATTTTATAAATTCATAAATATTGGCAAACAAATTTTTTAGTATTTTGAAAATTAATTTGCTTCTTTATAGCATTAAAATCAGAATTTTTATACTTTGAAAAAGAGAATTTAATTCATATGTTTAGAAAATTGATATTTAATCTTTAAAAAAAAAGCATATACTATGATTTTGTTTTATTATAATTATCTTTGATTTCTTAATTAATTTATAGGATTTGAATACACTTTAGTAATTATAAAATACTATGTTATTTAATTTTTGTTAGTGTTGTAAATTTATATTACTTATAATTGTTATTAAAATGTTATTAGTTATTAAAAATAATTAAGTTACTTGTTGTATAATAAGTTTAATTAATAAAATTTTTAAAACTTCTTAATTTATTTATTAGACTGAAATGGCATATCATACTAGTGCAATATTATCAATAGCTCTGGATACTGTTACACTTCCCATGAGATTGAAAACTAATGCTATACATCCACAAGAAATGATTAATTCTTTGGCAATTCTTGGACAAAAGGTAATAATAAGCTATTTAAGATTTGTGCTTTTATATTAGATATGAGTAATTTGTTTGTTTATGATTCAGACAACTTAATTGTTCAATAAATAATTCAATTTAATTAAATTCCTATTTATTTTTAAAACTGTTAAAATTATAAATAGATTTATAATCGTATCTATTTTCCATAAAGGAGTTTACTTATATAAATTTAACTTTATCAAAAAAGTTTTGCTATGAAAAATATTTTAAAAACCATCTTTATAATTTAGTGTCCTGTATACTACTAAAATTTTATATGATAGTATCAGGCAATGGTTATGATGCAACTGCTGTAATAATAGCAATACTAATAAATAATTTTACTATTAATAAAGTTATTATATATCATAATAACTAATGTAATATGATGATAAATTGTATATATGCATTATATTGCAATAATTATCAGTATATCATTTCTACTATCTTGTAAATAGGCTCTCTTTCTCTCTCTTGTGTATGCATGTGTATATGACTTCAAAAAGTTCTTGTACTCACCATGTTGTTTGTATGTTATAGATCTGTAATTGTAAACAATGATAGTTATTATCTTTTTAATATGCATGCTTATTTTTATTTTTATAGGTCCTATTTAACCAGAGTTAGAAGCATGATAGTAGAAGTGTCATGCTGGACAAAATTGAATATTGAGCTCAATTGATTATCAATTGAATATATCATGATGCTCAATGAGTATTGAATATTATGATATGGTTCCTTCATTTTCAAGGGAAATTTGAACAAACAATCCACAAAGAGATATCAGCTGTATATGGCAAGGAATATGTATCATATGATACTGAAATGATAGAAATGGGAATTCTCACATCAGTCTACTGGATGGCTTAAAAAAAGACCATCCAACAAGATCATATTGTCTGTGTTTTGTGAAACAATGGAAGTATCATATTGACAAATTATTTACAAAAAGGATCAACAATAACAGAGGCAAACTATAGGAAAAGTTTACAATAGTATCAAGGAAAAAAGACACAACTTATTGACATTTGTAAAAACAAGTGTAAATTATAATTTAAACTCCGAGTATAAGGGGAATGGCAAAAACAAACATGTTGTGCATGTGAGTATTTCCACCCACTTTTGCCTAAAATTTTATCTCACATGCACAATCTGTTTGTTTTTACTATTATCCTGACACTCGAGGTTTAAATTACAATTTACACTTGTTTTTATAGATGTCCCATTCTCTGTTAGGTTCTCTGTGCAGCTGAAAAGGGGCAGTCCAGCTCAAATGTGCTCATGCATCTTTAATTTTATTTTAAGGTTCTATTAATTAGTTCAGATTTTGTTTTAATACAAGTGATCATAAGTTTAAAATGCCATAAGTCGAGGATGACATATTTAAGTATCATCACCATATCAGTTTGTGAGAGTGATATCTTACATTCAGTTGTTATTATTCATTTACTATGTTTATTATTTCTTGAACTGATATGATATCAAAAATGAGATATCTAAATCCTTGATTCTCAGAAATGAAGCCTCTTTGAACCTTTCTATTATTAAATTTACTATTGAATTATTTATTTACAATCTTATTTAAGTCCAATAATCCAAATGATTAATAAGACTGTAGATGTTTTGTTTCTGAAAGCCATGGATTTTGACCCCTATTATATTAACATCTGAAATAATAAAATATAATACACATTATTTCTCTTTTTATGACAGATTTAATATTATAAATTGATGCATAAAAAGAATATTTAATGGCATAAGGCATCATATCTTAATCTGGAATTAGGGGAAAAAAATGAAAATTTGTAACATCTATTTGGCTTTCATGCTTCTTTGTCTATTTCTCTATTATTTCCAAATTCTTAATTTTGTTTTTGTTAATCATTTAATTTAATTTCTTTGGAAGTTAAAATTTTCAAAATGAATATAATCTTGGGTTCCTCTTATTCTTTTTATTATATTGAAGAATATGATATGATTTTTCAGTTTATTAATATTTGAGGTTTACCAGAATTAAAAATTTTAAAGTAAGTAAAGTTTAATTAAAATAATTTGTATATTATTTTGAATTTTATAGTGATGCAGTTTTTCACTTACTTTTCCACACGCTTTTGATATAAAATTTTATTGTAATCTTATATAATATCTTAAAATTTATAATGATCATGCAGTTTAGAACAATTTTTCAAAATTTTAACAATAAATTTTAATTTAATGCCTTGATCTTAAATTTGAAGAATAATATTAAAAAAAAAAGGCATTATAATTGTAAATATAGTATTTTTTTAATAATTATATACATTATTATTTAATAAGTTTCCATTAATATAAAAAATTTGTTTTTTTTAGCTTATTCCATTGACTTTATGCACGCCAATACCAATTGGAGAATATTCTTATCTAAATGATGTATTAAACAGTTCAGATAATGTGAACTTTGTTCCTCTTACTCCTTGCTGTGATATTGAAGAATTTGATATAGTTTCACAATTTATCACTATTCGAGGTTTACCAGAATCAAAAATTTTTAAGTAAGTGAATTTAATTAAAATAACTAATATATATGTACAAGATAGGATCCAGAAGTTCCAGGATTGGGTCCATAAGTCTATAGTGTATTAGAGTTACAATGCTGAAAAACAACCTCTTCCTAAATAAGCTCTTTTCACAACAATAAACTTCTGTTCAGCAGGTATAAAGGTTATTGAAGTACTTCTGGAACCCATTCTTTTCAGTGTCCTTCAGCATTGCATTCTTCACTTCTTTTACACTCAAAAATCAATGACACTGAAATTGATGGCCAACTCAGGAAACAGGTGAAAGTTACAGGGAGTAAGGTCAGATAAATATGGTGAGTATGGGAGGAGAACATTTCTTGTTTTGATGAGAAAGTTTGAAACTAGGAGCAACGCAGGAATATTGCCATATAACACACCCATGATTGATTAGTCCACATACCTGAGGCCTCTTTTTGGGGATGAACTCATCCAGATGTTGCATGATGTCCAGATAGAGTTCCTTGTTGGCAATGAGTCTTTCAAGGATAAATTAAAAATGAACAATACTCTAGATCACATATGGGCAACCTCTGGTCCTCTACTTACTTTTAATCCGGCCTTGATCCAATTTAATAAAGTTGATCAGATTCATGATGGGAGAAAACATGATGTGTTCTATTACAGTCTTTTGAACTACAGAACTTTTGAACTGTATTCAATGATCAACGAGTCTTTTCAGTTAGAGTTAATTATTGTTAATACAATTTAAAACAGATCGCAATAGAGAATTTATTATCATTTTCGATTTGATGTTTGATTTAAAAACATAGTAATCAGATTTAAATATTTTTATATTTATAATTAATTTTAGCAACTTGTTTTGATTCATTTAATATTATTTTATTTTATTTAATAATTTGGTCCAGCCCTTGACTCTGAGACAGAATGATAATTTGGCTCCCAAATTAGGAAAGACTGCCCATGCCTGCTCTAGATATTGAAGAATACCTCTAGCATAATCTTGTTTTTGTTATAATCTTAAAATTTCTGCTTTCATGGAGACTATAGTGACTTCCACATAGTTGATGTCCACTTGGTTTGCAGGTCAAACAGGAAGTGCCACTTTTTATTCTCCATTATGATTCTGTTAAGCAACTGCAGGTTTTGCTCAGTGGTAGCTGTGTGATTGCCCACCATTTCCATCCTTATAGCCAACTAGTCTTCCATTTACATTTACATGATAGTGTGTTGACACACTCAGTGCATGACGAGATCCTTTTATCAATAGCTGTTGACAGATGTATCCAATATCTCAGCAGCATCATCTGTTTGTTGAATATCTGTTGTTTGTTGATGCATATGATCACAGCAATTTTTGAAATATTACCATCTGTGTGAATTATCACTAGTCTTCTACTACATTCATCATCTTTGATCCTTTCCCTGCCCTCCCTAAACTGTTGATGCCATGCTAAGGTTTTTGACCATGACAAGGTGTTATCATAAATCTGCTTCAACATGTAGTAGATTTCTATTGGACCTTTGGCCAAATGAATGCAAAATTTAATATTAGCATGCTGCTCAATAAATACCATTTTTCACAAATCATCAAATACTACACACCTTGCTCACAATATCCAGATGTATCACAGCAACTACATGACATACTTGGATGAAACCACTTTTTTGTACAGAAGGATTATATACATTATGTCTAATTGAAGAATCACCATGGTTCTGCTATACATATACATTACTGTATGGACCCAGCTTCAGCACTTTTGGATTCTACCATATATAAGGCTCTATGTTATACAAGACTTATATTTCTGATAATGCTTCACAAGACAAATTTTATGTAAATTGAATTTACCTATATAAATTATTATACAATTATTTTATATATATATTATATTTTTTTAATGTAATACCTTTATCCACTTTATTATATATTTTTTTGTAAATCAGGAAATCTCTATGTAAGTATGGATCTGCATATGTCAGATCTACATAAGTCAAGGATAATCTGTAGTTGGTTTAATTTTTATTTGATTTCCTGTATTGAAATTAGAATTCTTTAATGTTAGTGTATAAATTACAATAAAATAATTTTGGTTTGTTCTATTCAGAAATAAATTAAAAGCTTTTATTAAAATTATTAGTATAATTAAAAAAACTCTATATTTCATAAGTATATTTACCTTCCATTGCTGAGTAGATAAAATGCTATAGCTGTACCTATCACTTCTTGCATATCAGAACCAATGATTGCTATTTCAACCATGATCCACAATAAATAACGAGGAACAGGATGAAAGCGTCGTTGGCATAATTCTGCTAAATGAAGCCCTGTTACTACTCCAATTCTGGCAGCAAGCCTTTGTAAGATTAAACCTAAAACTGTAGCCCACATTAACAGCCATAATAACTAAAATCAAAAATTTTTCATTAATAATTTAAAATATTTAAGATAAGCTTTAAAGTTCAAATCATATTTTATTTACTTTATATCCAGCTAATGTTCCAGATTGCAGATCTGATTCAATGTTGCCAGGATCAAGATAAGCTATGCTCATAAGAAAACCTGGACCAGTAAAAGCCCAAAGTTTTCTAAAGCTAAATTTATACTGAATAAATAAATTAATTCATATATTAGAATACATGCATTAATTATACTGTATTCAATTTATGAAATGAATTTAATAATAAAATTAACTAATTCTAATTCCAATTAAAAAAATAAAATAATCAGCTTCATACAATCCATTTATTTAAAAGAAAAAAATTAATAATAATTTTCTGCTAGGTAATTTTATAAAATTATATGATTAATGAAGTAATGTCAAACACATGGCACTCAGCATTCTTCAGTGTGGCCTATTCCATTGCATAAACATTTTTAACTATCATATACAGTAGAACCTGTATATGACGACCACCTCCAGTTCCAATCAAAATTGGTCGTTTGTACAGATTAAATATAATACAGCATGCTTAAATGAAATAAAATGATTACGCTTTAATAACATCGAAACGTATGCTTTTGTTACAATTTATAACACAGTTTATCATTTATAAACACACAACATATTTAATTAGTATGAAAAAAACTATCAATAGTGCTTTGTCGCATTCTACTTATATTTTTTATAATTTCTATGGAAAAGCAGTGTTTGATATTTAATTGAGACAACAACAATTTTTCATTATTTTCAATTGTTTAATTGTTCAATATGTTTCTTACAGTTTCGCTTAAGATTGCAATTTCCATTGTTCCTCCATTCAGTCAGAATTTCTTTTTGAGACAATATTTTAGGGATCTGTGTTTTCCCCACATTAAATTTTTCTGTTAATGCTGTTTTTTTTAAGCATATTTTACGCCTCCTTTCCAATCAAGGAGATTACTAAGACGGCAGGCCAGTTCCAACCACAGGCTGCACCCACACCTGTGGAGGGGGGACGGATAGTGAAGGACGGGGATCACCGGGCCTGGCCCAGTACCCCGAAAAAATCCGGGACCAGACCCGGGTCCTCTTGCGTGGCACATCAACGTGTTACCATTCGG
This sequence comes from Olivierus martensii, assembly GCA_000484575.1. Lineage (NCBI taxonomy): Eukaryota > Metazoa > Arthropoda > Arachnida > Scorpiones > Buthidae > Olivierus > Olivierus martensii. The sequence continues at coordinate 17,376 of AYEL01065539.1, forward strand.
CCATCTGGCCACCGTTAATGCTGGTCTTTTTCTTTCTTTTTTTTTTTTGCATATTTTATGCCCCCTTTCCAATCAGGGAGATTACTAAGGCTTTTTGCATATTTTACGCCCCCTTTCCAATCAGGAAGATTACTAAGGGATGGGGCCAGTTCCAACCATGGGCTGCATCCACACCCGTGGAGGGGGTGGGGCCAGTTCCAACCCCTTTCCAATCAGGGAGATTACTAAGGGGGCGGGGCCAGTTTCCAACACGGAGACTGCACCCACACCCGTGGAAGGGGGCCGGATGGTGAAGGACGAGGATCACCCACCAGCATATTTTATGCCCCCTTTCCAATCAGGAAGATTACTAAGGGGGCGGGACCAGTTCCAACCACGGGCTGCACCCACATCCTGTGTAGGGGGGCCGGATGGTAAATGATGGGAATCACCGGACTGGGCCCAGTAAGCGGACCGGATGGTGAAGGACGGGGATCACCGGGCCGGGCCCAGTATCCCAGGGTGGGGCCAGTTCCAACCACGGGCTGCACCCACACCCGTGGAGGGGCCAGATGGTGAAGGATGGGGATCGCCGGGCCCACCACCCCGAAAAAATCCGGGATCAGACCCGGGACGCGAACCCGGGTCCTCCAGCATGGCACGCCAGCATGTTACCACTCGGCCATTCGGCCACCTGTTAATGCCGGTCAGAAAGACCTTTCTTACTGTCTTCAATCATTTTTATTCGCTGTTCTAAATCAAGGTATTTTACTTTCCATTTATCCCATGGTTTAACATCACACGAGATTACATTTGATTAATACAAACATCCGGATCTGGTGGCTGATTGTTTTCACTTTCCCTGTTTTCCCTATATCACTTTGCCATAGGCTTTCAAATTATGATTTTTCCATTTTTAATACAAAATTTAATTATCATATCAAAATAAAGAGCTAAGAAACATGCATATTAAAAAGATATCGCATCAAAGTAAAAATGTTGCTATATTTCGTCATTCCAGCGCTCTGTATCATTATGAATGATATAAAGTGCTGGAATAGCGCTGAAATGTGCACCGATATAGAGCGATGGAAATGCGCATGGATATAGAGCACATTTCCAGTGCTCTATATCCGTGTATGAATGATGGGAAAAATTCCTACGGTGCAATTTTTTCAATTGAAATTTAACAAAAAACATACTGATGTAAGCAATAAAAATAGTCAATTAGTAGCGAAGTTAAAAAAATTATGGTCATCAAGATGGTTTCACTTTATTTGGTCAAGCTGTTTGGTCTACTAAAATGATGGACGTGGTTGCGTTATGCAGTGGTCGTCTTATGGAGGATCAAATAGCATTACTTCTATGGGAAAAAATTTGGTTTCCATAAATCGTGGTCGTTATGTCAGGTGGTCTTCTTGCACAGGTGGTCATGAACTCAGTTTTCACTGTATTTTACATATTTTAAATACTGTGCATAATTCATAAATACAGCAATAAAGTAAAATGTCATTAATTCAAATATTAAATTAAATAAACTTAACTTTATTTTCTTTACTTCACTTACAGAATATACCTAAATTTTTTGAAATTTTATTCTTCTATAAAACAGCTATTTCTTCTAAAACATAAACAATTGATAATGCAACTGATTTGAATGTTTAATAGCAACCTTCTCAATTTTTCTTTATTATTTTGGTGGTCATTTCAATATGCATTGTCCATTAAATGGCTCATAGCCAGATTGAGTTTGACATCCCTGCTCTAATGGAACAATATAAATTCAAACTTCAATGACAATATATGTTTTTAACTAAACTGAAAATCATATACTGTTATTAAAGAAAATGTATAATAGTATTTTCAGTTAAGCCTTCATCAAATATATACTATTTGATATATATTACATATTGATGGTGACATTTTCAAAAAAAATGAGATTTATTTTGTCTTATTCAAAAATAACTAAAACATCAAAGTACCAAAACATTGTAGTCCACAAATCTGTTAAATGTGAATTATTGAATAAATTCAATTTGTCTATATCTCATTCAAAATGAAATTTAAAAGGTGAAATGTTGCATCTAACAATTCTTTTTGTTTAAAGAAACTATAAGATCTAAAAGCTTAATTGAAAGAAACATAATCTCAAACCTATAATAAACAATCAATACTTAAATTTGAAATCATATATTTTAGTGAAAAAAGGAAATTTTTGTTGTTTCTGAAAACTTTGGAAGATGGGATTATAACATATTGCTATGTTAATATATATAAATATATATCAATATATATAAATATTTATATATCAATATACACTGACGGAAAAAAAATCCCAACACCAAGAAAAAATTATTGTAGAGTAATGAAATTTGGACAATGCATTTGTGTAGTTAACATGTTTAATTGATTAAATTTTCAAGATCACAGGTTAATTTAAGCTCAAGAAAATGC
>AYEL01065540.1:0-44366 GCA_000484575.1 Olivierus martensii
GTCAAATTTCAAGGATAAATAACGCTCACAAACTTTACAGCATGCATTTAAAGCAAACCTGATTTGCAAATTCCGAGTGGAGCTACTAGCGCCACACTTATGCGTAAAGCGCGAAATTTGAATCGATATCATCTTTCAGATGTATAAATACGCCTACCAAATTTTGTTTATCTAACACAAGTCTTTCTTGGTGTTGGGATTTTTTTTTCTGTCAGTGTATATATCAATATATCAAATATATATAAATCAAACAATATATAATTGATAAAGACCTAATGTGAAAATAATAATATACATTTTCTTTAATAATTAAATGACCATTAAATTGAATAAATTAACAATTTAATAATAAACATAATGTTTAATTTTAATTTCCAAATAAATTAAAGCAAAATTTATATAGTCATACAACTTATGAAATTAACTTTGAATTGTAAATCAAAATCCAATAAAAATCAAAACAGAAAATGCTCATTATATAACAATTCAATTTGTGCACTTTGATTTTATCATAGTTTATAATAGTGGATTAATTCAATTTTTATTTACACAAAAAACAGAGCTCTAAACAGGATAAATACTTTATTAACAGAAATGTTTTTGACCTTATCAGTAGTCAATCTCAGCTGCAATGAATATACAGAATGGAGAGAGGAAATCCCCTACAAAAATAAACTACTACAAAATGATGTAATAAGAGACGTCGTACAAACATTTTATACATTACTACTACAAATTCCACTGCTACCAAACAATAATAATAAAAATACAAAAAATAATAATATTAATGTTACAACATAATAAAGTAAAAATCAGAAATGATATTGATAAAAATACAACAGTAAAGACATTATTTCCAATTATATTTATATTTTCCAACGTATTTCCAATTATAACTCACATCATCTCTGGGCCAAAGAGAGGCAATAAATTAAATAAATATGATCATGTTTTAAATTTTAATGATCCGCATTGCTTCTCTTTGGCCTGGAGATGGTGTGGGTTAGTAATTGGAAATACACTGCCATTGTCACCGTTTGTTGTTAGTGCTGCTCATCTAAATAGTTGGACGAAATTGATGACGTCATGCATTCTCTGTCCACATGCCTTTACTGTTGAATTTTTATTAATATCACTTCTGATTTTTACTTTATTATATTATAATATTTTTATTATTATTTTTTGTATTTTTAATTATTATTGTTTGGTAGCAGTGGAATTTGTAGTAGTATATTATTATTATTATTATTATTTTTTGTATTTTTAATTATTATTGTTTGGTAGCAGTGGAATTTGTAGTAGTAATGTATAAATATTTGTATGACGTCTCTTATTACATCATTTTGTAGTTGTTTATTTTTGTAGGGGGTTTCTTCTCTCTGTTCTGTATATTCATTGCAGTTGATGTTGACCTACTGATAAGGTCAAAAACGTTTCTGTTAATAAAGTATTTATCCTGTTTAGAGATAGGGGGTTTCTTCTCTCTGTTCTGTATATTCATTGCAGTTGTTGACCTACTGATAAGGTCAAAAACGTTTCTGTTAATAAAGTATTTATCCTGTTTAGAGCTTTGTTTTTTGTGTGCATTTTTGTGAGTGTAACAGGATGGCTTCAAAGTTCTCAATTTTTATTATTCTCTTAGTACCCAAACATGTGCAATTCTTCACAATTGAGAGATTTACTGAAGAATCTTATTTTGATTTGTTGCATACTGAAAGAAAAAAATGATAGTAAGCCACAATAAAGCAAGCCAGCTAATTAAGTAATGAAGTCTAATTAAAATGCAAAAAATTAAAAATTAGATAATTTTATATCATTAATTTTTCCTTTTTTCTATCCTTTCAATTCCAAACTGGAATAAAAAAGAGTGTTTATGAATTATCTTTGTTCATTGCTCCATAAGTTTGATAATTCATATAAATAAATTCAATTTAAATTTGTTTATATCATTATGGCCTATCAGAGTCCAGGTATAATGAAAATGATCAACATGGAATTAATATTACTGATATAATAAAAAAAGAGATGTGCACATATACTGTATATTTTGAGGTATCATCTCATATATAGGCATCCTTTGCTTTATGTGATTAATTGGCTCTATGAAATAATCATGTAACATGAAATCACATAAAGTGAGTTGAATTTAGCATGGATGTGATAGGGATAGGGGTTTCTTCAGAAGGATTAAAAAAAAAAAATGAAAACTTTACACCTGTGAACAAAAGATGAAATTTTAACGAATGAAAATTATTTAAATTTATAAACAAAGCACACAAATTTTTATGAGTGAATGGTTGGATGAATGAATTTAATTAATACAAATCATAAATAACTAAGTATTACATAATTCTGATAGTCTTCAATTCAATATTGAATGGACTGGGTCTGGTGAATCTGGTTCATCATTCTCTTGCTCTCTTGAAGTCTTTGGGATTATATGCTGATGATCTTTAATTTTTTTAATGAAACAGTCGAGACTTAGCTGACAGGCAGTATTCTCTTCCTTTCTCTCTCTCTCTCTCTCTCTCTATAAAGTTCTTTGTAGCAAGCCAAAGAATTTCTGAATTTCTCTTGCAATTTTGGCATTTCTAGTTTCATTAAGATCATTTTCTTCAATTATTCTGACATCACTGTCAATACGTTTAAAGAATTCAGTTATTTGTTTTGTTGAAATTTGTTTAATGGGTTCAGCAATAAAAGCTCCTGGCTTTCATCATTCATGTTGTTTTCTATTTCCAGAAGCTCTTCATTAGTTGAGTTCTGATGAGTGGTACTTGAGCAGTTCATTCACATGAGAATTTTTAAACAAGTAGAAATTAATCAGAGCTCTGATGAGCTCTGATTAGTTGAGCAGTTCATCCACATGAGAATTTTTAAACAAATGTTTTTTTAATTTAAAAAGTTATTTTACTTTTTAAAATCGCAATATAGCAAAAATACGTAAAGTGAGATCGTGTATAGTGAGGGATATCTGTACATATTATCCAATTTAATAATGAAATTTAGAATTATTATTTAGCCCTTTTATGGAATCAAGCCTGATGGAAATGATCAATGTGAGATTATATATATTTGGCTTTCTATTTGCCAGCATAATATTTCTTGTAATATCATTTGATATAAATGAAGTTCACATATAGTTGGGATTCATTAGAGAATCAAGAATACAGGCCCCTTATCTAAAACTGTTGGATCGGATGTGTTTTAGGTTTCAGAATTGTAGTACAGTAGATGCCAACATATTAGGATAACATCCTAAGAGGATCTTAAGAAGAATTTACATAAACAAATATTACTTCTGTAGTAATCTTAAGAAAATTCACACTGAAAGGATAAGTAAAACTACAAATTTTTTATTTTTATTAAGAGAAATAGAAAGCATATTCATAGGTCTTCATCTTTTGAAAAAATGAAAGATAAGGTGGCAAGGATATAGATAAGCATGTCACCAGTGGAAAAGAGAAGACACTCTTCAGTTGCTTCTAGCAACATATAACTTACAGAAGCAACATAATTATCTTATTGCTTCTCCTGTGAGTGGATGAATTCTGTTGTCCATCACAGAAGGTTACAATACAATACTACAGATTCGTTACTGATTGTCCAATGATCAAATCTGAAAGTGAACAACTTCCTGGATATAATGTGCAAAATCAGTCAATTTAAAAGAAAACAATCAAATAATTTTTTTTCTTAATTGGTTATCGGCATACAAAACATACGAAATATGATATTAAATTTTTAGTGGTTAAAATTAGAATCAAAATAAAAATTCAAATTTTATAATAATCTGTTTTCTGTTCAATATATCAATATAATAATTAGTTATTCAAAAGATATTTATTTTATTGTAACATTAAACAAAAATAATTGCATATTTGATCATAAATTATGTCTTATACAACCTTTAAATATTCCTGTTAAAATACCAAATTTTATAAATTTTATAAATAATTACTATATTTAATATTGATACTAATGAAATATTCTCTTTTATGTAAATTTTCTCATGATTTATAAAAGAATCAATAAAAAATTTGCATAATTTTCTCATCTTGATTTTTATTGAAGTATATAACTGCAAACAAATATAGAAATTTTAAAAGAAAATTTTCTGTTACTTTGAATTTCTACAGAAGTATTATTCAAATAGAAAGTTTTAAAATTTACAGAAATAACCCAAAACTAAAATCACAATCTGTGGCAAAATTCATTGGAACATTAATTTAGCCAGCATTGATATCTGATGACATCATATCACCACAATGATGACATCATTGTGATGTCACACATTATTATATCATTCTGACATCACAATTTGTTATGGTCGTTAGTGGAGAAAATTTATTAGTGTTTTTTGTTGACAGATGACACTTCCTCTCAATAAGAGTACTAAGTGGCGGGGCAAAACAAACCCTTCCATAGATGCTCAATCTTGCAGAGGAGTCAGCCAGATTGTGGAAGTGGGGATCAATGGACCAGGCCCAAATCTTTTGATAAATTTTTCCAAGGGTGGAATCCAAGACTTGAACTGGTTCTCCAAGGTGCTTTGTAATATCATCCATTACATCATCATCATCATTGACAATGATTATTAACAATTTAAAATTAAGGAAAAAATTAAATTAAAATTATAGTTCTTTTTAAAAGACAAACTCCACAGGTGGCATAGTACCTAATAATGGTTACCATCTAATGATTCCCTATACATTTTTGAAGATGATTTTTCAAGTGATATTCCAAGGATCACTCCAGATTTCTGAAAGGAGTTACATATTCCTTTATATGAGCAAATATTCCAGGAATTATATTCTGAATTATATTCTAAATTAGATTCTGGGAGTTACATATTCCTTTATATTAGCAGATAATCTATATATATCTAGCAGAGCTAGTATAAAAATCTATATATATATTATAAATCTGAAATGCCTGAGTGTGTGTGTACATTTATAACATGAGAACGGCTGAATGGATTTTTATGAAACAACTTTTGTTTGTTAGGGGGAATTAGAGAGGGAGATTTGAAGATAGGTATTGATTATTAGAAATTTGTTTTTTTTTTTTAATTATAATTGGCATAAATTACTTGATAAAGATCAAAGACAGAAGATCAACGTTATTTGAACAACCTCATTGGGTCACAGTGACCACGTGACATGTTAGCTAGCCGATATTATTGGATTACTATGATCGTATCTTTGGTAACTGAGCGGTCTCATTGGCTCATAATGGATACATGATTGTTGTACGTGACTATTATAACCCAATGAGACTGCTTTTAATGGCGGATGTTGAGAAAAGTACTGTATATTATTTCGGTAAATTATTGAACTTCAAATTTCATATTAAAAGGTTTTTAAGGTTTTTTTTTTTTAAATCTTTCTCTAATTTTCTATTGATTATAGCTTACATTATTAAATTTAGCCTAATATATTTAAGTTAAACTTTGATTAGGCTTAGTGACCACATGGTACTTATGTTAAACACTTAATAACCACGTGTTATTTGCAGTTATGGCAGAAATATCTAATCTATATATATATCTATACATATAAATCTAAATACCTGTGCATGTATATTCAATTATAAGATAAGATAAGGGACATTAGGAAATTCAGCCTAAGATTGTCACTATCATTACCACATGTAGAGAAACGAACCGTCATTGCCATAGCAATGCAACAATTTGACTTACAGTAATAGAATTTTATAAAAATTATTGAATTATTTATGCTACTACTGATTTATTATTTAATCTATCATCTCTTTTTCAATCACTGATTATTTTATTTTTTCATGTAAGTTTTTATTACGAAGAAGAATCTGTATTTGAAATTAATTCACGTATTTCTTGATGTTCTTGGTTCGAGACTATAACTGTTGTTTCACGTGTATTGATATAACGTTTTTGTATATCGTACAGTTGTATAAATTTCATAATGCCACGAAAAAGAAAGAACTCTTTAGGTGAATTAACTCCTGGTGCTAAACGAATGCATTTAACTCAGGAAAATGAAACATTAGAAAATCGAATAAATCGACAGAATTCTAATAGAGAAAGAAAGATAAAGAAGTGAACATTCGAAAAGATACATATTTCAAATAGAAAACGTATCTGTACAGGAAAGATTTTCAGAATACATTGAAGAAAATCCTGAAGGTCATCTAAAAATTTATAATTTAAGAGAAAGAGAAACTTAAGTAATACATCATGTACTGCCCAAGCAATGCCAGGCATGGGTATGCTAGTAATTATATAAATATTAATCCCAGTTTAAAACTGAATTTTATAACACGATATATAAAACATTGAAATTGTTCAGCAGAAAATACACTATAAATCTCAACAGAATTGAATCAGGTTAGAAATTATAAACAAGATAGCAAATTTCTGATAAAGAATGTCTTTGTATAAATTATTTTTTTTAGAGTTCAAATATACAGCAACTATATATAAAACATTGAAATTGTTCAGCAGAAAATACACTATAGATCTCAACAGAATTGAATCAGGTTAGAAATTATAAACAAGATAGCAGATTTCTGATAAAGAATGTCTTTGTATAAATTATTTTTTTTAGAGTTCAAATATACGGCATTTTATTATTATTTTTATATTCAAATTAATAAGATGTTTATGAAAACATCACATTAACTCAAATATAAGAAAAAATAATTAAATGTAAAAATTGCTATATACAGTGAAGACTGACTTGATGACCACCTGTATAAGAAGACCACCTGACATGAAGACCACAATTTTATGGGAACCAAATTTTTCCCCTTAGAAATATGCTATTTGACCCTCCGTAAGACAATTACCTCCGTAACGTGACCACGACTATCATTTTTATAGACCAAAACTGAATCCATGAAGCAATTTGAAATTGCTTCACAGATTCAATTTTGGCTTAAATAAAATTTGAAATGCATTGAAAAAATTGAAAAATTGCACCATGCAAATTTTTCCCCATCATTCATACCACAAGAATGACATAGAGCGCAGGAATAACGAAATCATGGTGTCATTTCTACTTTAATGTGATGTCTTTTTAATATGCATGTTCCTTAGTTTTGTATCTATGATATGATAATTAAATTTTGTATTAAAACGTTAAAAATCAAAACTTGAAGGCCTATGGCTAAGTGATATAGAGTTTTCACTTTCCCTGTTTTCCCTATATCACTTCACCATAGGCCTTCAAATTATGATTTTTAAATTTTTAATACAAAACCACTGGATCAGATGTTTGTGTTCTATGCAAGCGTATTAATCAAATGTAATCTCATATATGTGTGATACTATTACTGCACTTTAGATGTTGAAATCATGACTAAACCATGGGCTAAATGGAAAGTTAATTTCTTCAATTTAGAGAGCAAATAGAAATGATTGATGACAGTAAGAAAGGTTTTTCTGAACGACCATTAGCAGAAAAATATAACGTGAAGAAAACACATATCCACAAAATATTGTCTCAAAAAGTAATTCTGACTAAATGGAGGAAGAACAGAAATCACAAATTTAAGCGAATGACACTCTACAAGAAACATGTGGAAGAATTAAACTGGCATCAAGAATAGAAAATACTGAAAAATTGTTGTTTGAATTAAATGACATCGAACATTGCTTTGCCGTAGAAATTATGAAAAATAAAAGTGGAACGCGACAAAGCATTATTGATGGTTTTTTCCATACTAATTAAATATGTTGTGTTTTTGAATAAATGTGTTATAAATTATAACAAAAACATACGTTTCAATTTTATTAAAGTGTGATCATTTTGTTTCATTTAAACATGCTGTATTATATTAACCTGTATAAGCGGACAACCTGTATAAACGACCAGTTTTGATTGGAATGGGAGGTGGTCGTCTTATACAGGCTCTACTGTATTTGATCTATAATAATAATAATAAATATAGTAAGGGAATCAAAAATTGAAAAGGGGGGAAATTAATTTAAGCAAGATAAATATGATATTAATACATAAAAATGTATGTACAAAATTATTCATAAGCAAAGAAAACAAAATTACTCATAAGCAAAAAAGCAAAAGCTATTCAAATCCTCCGTTATTGTCATTAAAAATAATAAGATAAAAGTAATTTAGTAGAAAAAATTAAAAGGATAATGTTTTTGATCATCTTCAGCTGTTGTATTAAGACAAATAAATATAATGAAGAAAAGTCATGTGAGATAAGCCCCTTCAGTTCCTGTATATTAATTCTATTTTAGCTCTTTATTAAATTTGCATTTCTTTAGTTATGTAATTTTCATTATACTAGTACTAATTGACAGTTGAAACATATCAACACATAGGGAAAAGAAGTAATCTCCACTGTTTGGAAATGAGTTAACATATACATCACTTGATTTTTTCGTTTATTTTTATTAGTTTGAAGGTAATAGCTGAAAATGGTCTAGAACAGATTAAAAATGTTTCATTTTAATTTTGTTATTTGCTAACATTGCTTTTCTTGAGCAAAGAGCTATAAGAAATATTCATGTTGAAATAAAAAATAATAAGATAAACATTTCACCACATTTATCTGTTTCCTTTAATTCCAAGAACAGAATCACTGGGGACTACAAAAAGATCAAAACAAAAATAATATATTAAAATATCTGATATATTAAAAACTGAAATGTTTTCGATATACAAGATTCTAATTTTTAATTCATCAATTATTGCTTCTTTGTAATTTTTGAAGTCTTTTTAGTCACTGCATAATGGAATTTTCTATTACACTTGAATTCTCAAAGAATGAAGGAAGCCAAATTATACATATTATATTAGAAATCTATTGATTTTGAACGTATGTACAATATAAAAATTTTAATAACTGCTATAAATTCTAAAATTCCTTTACTTAAAGAACATTCAAGTATTATTTAAGGATTTTAAGGTAAAGATAAAAATAATCTTACAATTTTTATGTGAGGAAGGGAAAGAATTGTCTTAATGCTTATGTAAGAATTTAAAAACTTTTCAATTTTACACTTTAATTTGTGCATTAGAACTATTTGTACAATACAGTACACATGACTAAGTACTATACTACAGTACAATATTTATTATATTTTATATTTTCTATCATCTTTTTTTATTTCCTTCTAATATTAAGAACCCTAAATATTAATTTATTAATAATTATGAATTTATAAAATGTATACTTCCTTATTTTTTTAAACTCCTTAATTTATTTAAGATATTTATATTTAATATACTCCTTATAAAAATAATTCCTTAGTTAGGAGGAGTGAGAAATGAAATCTTATATAATTTAAGAGATGGAGTCAATAAATTTTTTATGAATTCTTACATGGGGAAAGGAAGATTAAAATGACCAAAATTAAACTTATATAATACTTGAATGGCTCCTTACAGCCATAGGATATAAGGAGCCATTCAAGTGACATTATAGTCTGTATATTGGCTACAATCTACAGATTATAATATCATAATAAATTTATTTCTGCAAACAAGTCATATATTATTAATTTATTAATGGATTAAAGCTTATTTCAATTTCCTATAATGTTGTTATAAGTTCAGTTTGGTATAAAATATATAAATAATTACCTATAGTTTTATATAATTCTATAGATCTAATATTAAAAATTATTTCTTAAATTTAAAAATATAGTCAATATAAACTTATCAGAATAATGCAGAAAAGGACACAAACACTAAGAAAAACAAACTCATATTTTAAAATATGTGCAAATAAAATGTAACAAAAAGTATCATGTAAGTAGTATTTAAAATTATAATTTTATATTAATTTTACATATATATACAATATTTTAATTGATAGGTATAATGATTAATACAGAATTTTTGAAATTTAGAAATAAAGTAGGAGCTAATCATTAATTTGTTAATTTTTTTAGAATAAAATTCCTTGATTTCTATTCCAGTTTTCTAGAATATATTTATAATGTATAGTGAAAATTTCTATTTAATTTCAAAATTTCTATAATTTATAGAATAATTATAAATATAGTTTTTACTTACATTTCCATCATCTGGTATTAATATTCTTTCTTGAAAATATGTGTCATTATTACCATTTAAATTAGTACATTCATCAGGAATTCCTGGTAGATATTTATTTCCCTTGAATTCATTACTTTTATTTTCTTCAATTTCTATAAAAATTTTAGAGGAATTACTGACTTAATTCAAACTTTAATAACAGTTTCTAAACTATTATTTAAAAAATTTAACTTTAGATAATTTTATATTAATTTAATAAAAAAAAATTCCATTATTTATCAACTTTATTTCTAAGAGTTTCATATCTATAAATAGAAAATGTTAAAATAAGGAAATAACATGACTATTTCACAAATGCACATGTCTATAAAGATACCATTAAGCATCTTTGTTTATGATTAAAAAAAAAACAATGAAATTAGAAAATAATTTGCATAAATTAAAATATAATTAAAGAAAATTCTTTGTTTTATGAATAAGCCAAATATCATATTTAATTTTTTACTATGAATCACTACTTTGATTAAAAGATAATTTATATTCTTAATAAACAATATAGTTAACTTTAGTTAATGTAATACTTAGTCAAGGTTATCAAGGTTCTCTGATTTTCAACAGGCTAGCAGAAAAACATTAAGTTAAAAATTTCTACATTTATGATATTGTTTCAAATTTTATTGTTAAATAACAGATAATGATTCATTTCATAATTTAAGAGCTTCTCTTGATTTTCCAAAATAAAGAAAAAAATTAGAAATTATTACAAATAAAAATTTAATTTTAGAATAATTATATATTGAATTTTCATAAATAATCATATCAATATGTAGTGAAAGTTTAACATTTATATATATATTCTTTAAACTGAAATATTACTTAATAATTATATGCTGAAGATGTTGAAAAGATGAAAAGTATTCATATGTATAATTTTGCAATAAGATCTGATCAAATGCATTTTTTTTTTTTTTGCCAATTTTTATCATTTAAGCAAATTTTAGAAAAATTATAACACATTCACTTCATAACTGCAAAATATAAAAATATTTTTATAATTCTTTATTTATTATAATAATGCACTATATTAATTTTAATTAACAAATTTGTGAAACATATTAAAATATTCATATATATCATGAAAAAATTTGAAAAGTAAAATTTAAAATTGTCAATAAAAATGAAAAAATGATAAATGAAAAAATTACCTGACTTATCAATACTACTATCATTAACTGATCCTTGTTGTGACATATTTTCAAGTCTATAAATAAAAATTCTAATTAAAAAACTTTTTAATCAATTATTAAAAATATTCAATTTATTGAATAACTACATTATTCAAATAATCTAAAAAATTCAAATTTATCCCTAGCATATTATTTTGGAATTAAACTATATTTTTAAAAATAATTATAAACAATACAGTTTAATTTCAAAATAATAATAAGCTAGGGGTAAATTTGATTGCTTTAGATTATTTGATTAATATCCCCAGTTAGGTTGATTTATGTCAAATTACATTATTGTTGATTATTTAGAATATCTTTATAGTATTTAATCTTCTAAATTAAAAATCAATTAAGTTTAATTACAGATTTAATTTTTATATTTCATTATTATTTTAAGCTAAATGAAAAAGTTAATAGTATCTGTAACTTTATATTTTATAAATACTTATATTGAATCAACTATTTACATCAAGAAAGAAGAAAATTTTCTCCAATAATTAATAAAGAAATAAATCTTATTTATATAAAGAATCTTATTATCTACCTTTTGTAATCATATTTTCTGTTTATAGTCTTATTTATTTTTATGAATATATTCAAAGCCATTTTTAAATTTAACAAAATTAATAATAAAAATTGATCTATCAATAAGAATAATAGGAATATAAGATTAGTAGTTCCTGGTCAATGCCCCAACTTTAAAAAATATTTAAAAAATCAATCTGTTACTTGAACTAAATGATACATTTCATGCATCATTGAGAATGAAATGCATTTCTTAAAAATTAAATACAATAATTTGGACATATATAGAAGTGTATTATTTAAAATCTCATATTCCTTTATTATTGTATCATATTAAAAATTATTAAGCAAAAAGTATAGCTTACTATATTTTCTTTTTTAATATTTTATTATAGAAAATTTTAATCAGCAAATCAAATAAATTCTGTATAAAAATAAAAAAAAATCAATTAATATATTGTGTTTAATTCTTGAATTCAAATACAACAATCAACAATCTGATGATGATAATTTAAATAAATAATTTTTTTATTAAAAATTATTCTATATAATTTAATAAGAAGTAAAAGAAACAAAAAACTTGGCTAAAGCACTTTTAGCACTGAGGAAAACAGAAATTCTTTAATATGCTCATATATATTAAAGAATTTCTTTTTTCCTCAGCTGCTAAAAATGCTTTAGTCAAGTTTTTATTATAGAATAAGAGTTTAAGTAGTATTTGGAATAAGTAAAATAGAAACAAAAATGTTTCAAAGTTCAAAACTAAATGATAGAAATTAAATATTTAAAAATAAATTATTTTCTTTAAATAATTATATTTTTATTTCTAAATATAAATAAAAGTAATAACAATATTCAATAAGATTGTATTATTTATTCAAAAACATTTTTGTTTATCCACTTAGCCTGCTTTAACCAGCTATGCTTCAGTTAAAGTACTTTAACTGAAACATAGCCATTTTTGTATAACCAATACAATCTTAATGAGTATGCATATTTTTTACGTTTATTTAAATTTCATAATAAGAAAGTTTATATTATTTCTAAATATATTTAACTTCCATTATTTTTACAAATTATAATCCAAAATATACTTAAAATTTCTGCTTTATAAAGATATTTTGCTGCTGAATCATTCAGAAAAATTAGAATAGTTTGCTCAATATTAATAATCATTTATTTTCAACTGAAATATCTAATAGATTAGCTGCAGATAAAGGATATTCAGTTTTAAAATCAATCATATATTTAAACAAGACAATCTCTCTTTCAGATAAGCAAGCTTATCATCAGTTTTAAATATCATCATATTACTTTAGAGATATTATTATTCTTTATTTGAAAAATATATTCTTCAAATAAAGAATAATAATATTTTTTATCAAATAATGATAGATAGGTCAGAAAGATAATTGTTTGTGAAGAAAAAAAAAGTTGTTCAAGAACCTTTAACCATAAATAATGAAAAGACTTGCTTTTATATATTGATAAATAATGTAAAATATAATCATTAAAATTTTATGAATTGTAAATTTGAAATTAAAATGTTCAATAATTTATATATTATAAATAACTGTAATAGAAATGTTGTAACATGGCAATGTAGAAGTTGCAACTTCTACATTGCCATGTTTTTAAACACTTAAAATAAATAATGAACAGCTCTAAGGCAGGAAAATATACTTTAATACGAAATTTAATACAATGTAGTAGCACTTTTGAATAATAATATTCCTCTTCAGCTACTTCTAGATAATATAGTTCATTATCTAGAAGTAGCTGAAGAGGAATATTATTATTCGAAAGTGCTATTACATTGTATTAAATTTCATATTAAAGTATATTTTCCTGCCTTAGAGCTGTTCATTCTTTATTTTAAGTGTAATAGAAATATTTTATTTATATAAAAACATACTGCATAATATTTATATACTATAAATCAAATATTTTCTTGATGCATAAAAATTTAAGTATCAATATAATTTATTAAATGTTGTGAATATAAAAGTTTAATTTTAATATTAAAGCATAAACTTTTTAACTATCAACAGAAATAACTTTGTTAAACAAATGAAATAATTTTTATTAATCTAATTTTATATGTTAAATATAAATATTTTCTATATACTATAAGAATAAACACATTAGAACAGCATTACTCAAAGTATGGTCTGTGGATCCATAATGTCTCTATAAATAGAGGTCTGGAGCTTTTTACAAAAATACAAATATAGCCATTTCAATATTAATCTTAAATAAATAATAATAATAAACTAAATGCATAATTAGATGGAAAAATATAAATTAAAATACATATTCATTAATTAAAATAGAAATGGGAACTATTTCAATTCTAACTAGTACATATAATTATATTCTATTTCTATTACAAAACTAATATATATTCTAAAGTTGTAGATATTCTGCCATTTAGTACAGTAAGTGACAAAACAGTTCAGCACTAGGCAGAAAAACAGTTTATTACAACCTTAAAAGAATATTTTTGACTAATGTCAAATGGTTTATTTCAGCTTAGAATCTAAAGTTTCAAGTAACTATTACACAGAGTGAAAGCTATTTGAAATTTTAAATAATAAGCTGAAGTAGATCAATTGACAATGATCAAAAATATTTCCTTTAATTGTAACAAAGGTTATACTGCCTAGCATTGAATTGTTTTGACTCTTATTATAGTATATATTCACTGCAGATCCACAAATTTTCACTTAAAAACAGATCCACAGAGAAGTCAAATTTGAAAAATATTCTATTAAAAATATGATTATATCTCAAATTTTAGAATCTTTTTGTTTGATCCTAATTCATTTGCATTTAAAAAATTATAAAACATTAATTTTTTTATGAAAGATTAGGTAGTGAATTCTAAAACATCCAATCACATGAAAATGTTCAATGCAAGATTGATAACTGAATTATATCTAAATTATCATCATAGACTAACATAGTGTTCTCTTTTTAATCTTCAAAGTAAAGTATTATTTATCAAGTTACAATTAGAGTGTTGGCCTCAGAATGCTTACCAATTCCTTCTAATAATTAACTTTTTCTTATTTCCTTCCTTTTCATCCTTCATTAAATCTGCAAATATTAATCTATATACATTTCTAATCCAGTCATTAATAATAAAATATTTAAAATAATAGCAATAACATACAGTACAGAAGTAAGATGAATTTCATCATTATATATAAAGTCAGCTCAAATTCCTGATTAATGTGCTTATTAATCAGGATGCTCAAGACAGTGGTATAAAGTCCTTGTCCCTAAAATTAATTATTTTCTGTTGACATTCACTATCAAAAAATCATTCAGCACTATGGCAGGAGATAAAGAAAGGTAAATAATTCACTAAACAACTTTTAAAATAAAGAAGCGCTTTCGATTTATTACAATCCTCTTCAGCTTCCATAAATAGAACAAAAAATTCTTAAAGAATGCACGTATAATTTGAAAGATGGTTACTATGGTAACATATTAGAAATTACAATAAATATATTAATTTATACACAAAATAATGAATATAAGTATGTAACAAAAATAAAATAAACAATATTGACATAAGTAATTAAAATTTTATCTCCTATTCTTGCACCACTTCCAGGCGTTATTAATTATAGTGGGATCAATTTTGTTAAGCGGTTTTTTCTTCAGATTCTTACTATTAAAAATCGTTATTGTTACATACTTATATTCATTATTTTGTGTATAAATTAATATATTTATTGTAATTTCTAATATGTTACCATAGTAACCATCTTTCAAATTATACGTGCGTTCTTTAAGAATTTTTTGTTCTATTTATGGAAGCTGAAGAGGATTGTAATAAATCAAAAGCGCTTCTTTATTTTAAAAGTTGTTTAGTGAATTATTTACCTTTCTTTATTTCCTGCCATAGTGCTGAATGATTTTTTGATAGTTTTCTTAATGTTGGCAGTGTATTTATTTATTTTGTTGACATTCACTGATTTCTGTTCTAATATGTGAATTTGAAGATGGATAAACTAGCCAAAAGTACTTCTGCATTTAAAATTTTTGTTATAAAAAAGATTGGAGATATTTTGATAGAACAAATGCATCCATCTATGTATTAGAAAAATTTTAGTTAAAATAAGAATTCCAACAAAATTACAAACTATCTGAATTCTATAAGATCATGTGTGAAACTTCTTAACAAACTTTTTGATAACAGATCTTTCCCATTTGAATAACTGGCAATCTTATTTTAACTTATTATTCCCATCCATTAATTTAAATATTGAATCTTCATTATTTATCCATAAACTGTTTTTACAATTCCCATTATCTGATTTCTTCTTTTGATTATATCTTCAAGAAATTTCTGAATTAATCTGCCTTGATTATTAATTTATATTTAATAAAGTATATTTGTATGGATGGTTCTTAAAATTATAATGCAAAATAATTTTTAACCATTTGCAGTTACAAACATGCTGCAATCAGTAAGTCTTGTGATTGTTTTCTGGTATATGAATACTATTCATATATATTCATATCCATTCATAATAGTCTGATATTCTGTTTTTGTATGTGATGTATCTTTGATTTTGTATTGAAAAATTTATGATATTATATTATGCTTTAATGAATAATCAATTGATATAGTATATTTACAACTTAATGATTTATGATCCAATTGTTAAAGAAAATCCCATAAATAAATTAAGGATTATCAGTATTTGTATAATGAATACTTAAACAAAAGCAACACAATAATAGACTCATAAATAGAAATATTTGAAGGAAGCATGTCATAAATATTTCTTGACTAGAACAACAATATATGATGCAAAATTTGCACAAAGTAATAATTATAAAAAAGATATTAATTTGATCTGTCCTGTTTCTGAATAATAAAATGATAACAAGGTCTCAACAGGAAATAAAATTAATATGATATTTTTTTTTTTTTAAATTTTATTTCATGTTAAAAGTAAGATATCAATTAAGGGTTATTTCTTATAAAGTCTGATATATTTATTACAAATAAAAAATTCAACTTTATCTGTCATTTATCTAACATGAATATCATTGTGATGAATGATAAATGTATATCTTTGTGATAGACAATGGTATTAATAAGTATCAATAGTAAAACTATTCACATGATTTTGCATCAAAATTTAATCCCTGCAAAATTTTTGTCTATTGAATCTCAAAATTCATATATTGAACAAATGAAAATGAGGATATATTTGAACATATCATCAAATTCTCATTAAAATTGATATAAATCACTTATATTTTATTTCTGATCTTGTTCGGTTTTCATTTTCAATAATTCTTATACTTATAAAAAAAAAAAAAAATTTTACTTTATAGCTATAAAAGTAATTTTTAGAATATGCTGAACTTACAGAAATAATAAGTTTTAATATAAACTGAAAATCTATTATAGTCTAAGAGAAATATCTCAAATTATGAGAGCAAAATAGTTATAAATATAGACTCCATTGGGGCAATGGGATCAAATACTCCTATGGAAATTTGAATACAGGAGGAGGAGAATATATTACTGGTATATTATTTATATACATTTTATATTATATATTAGTGCAAAAATTATATCTTATATTTATTAGTGCAAAAATTATCATAAATGCAAATAATCATTAACTACATAAAATGGCTGTTTATTATTATATAGTTTTTCATGAAAATATATATATATGCAGTACTGTAAATTGACTGTAAGATGAATAATTATATAGATGAATATGCTATATAAATATTTAGATATTGATAACTCTTGCCCAAATGACAAAAATTAAAAGTCAGTGTTGCTGAAAATAGTTGTAATACATTAAAATAATAAAAAAATGCTATATTAAATTATAAACACAGATTATGATTCATTAATAACTAATTTTTGAAATTTACTGTTATAAAAATATAAGTTGAAATTTGACCTTGAAATTTTCCCACAACATTGACTAAATAGAGTATACAGGCAATCCCTGATTTACATAAATAGATCATTCAGCAAAATCTTATGTAAGTCAATATATACATATGTTGGAGCATACCCAGGTCCAGATTTACCTATAGGCCGAATCCTAAGACCCCACGATTCTAAGCGCCCCAAAATTATCAATCAGTTTTCAACTTTTATAAAAATTTTTAATAAGAAAAAACGGGTTCTATTAAAGTGCCCTAGATAGAAAGTAAAATTTTAAAGGTTCCTTAAAAGTTATAAGGACCCTTTAAAATTAGATGTAACTGATTTGAATTTTTAGAGGCCCCAAAGCTTTGCTTGTCCTAGGACCCCCAAAAATGCAAATCCAGCTCTGAACATAACTTATATTATGTTGCAAGGACATAGCATCAAAAATAGTTATATTAAAAAATAAACATACAACTTGTGTGATAGAGCATTCATTTATCATCTTTTGAGACAAGATTTAATTTAGAGTCTCATATCTTGAGTTTTTCAACTGTCCCAGTTTTGGGCCTGGCTTTTTAATTAAAGCTAATCTAATAAGCCCATAAAACACATGAACATATGATAAATGATGAAATTAGGAGGGAAGTGCTCATAACTCTGCATTATAGTTTAATCTATTATGATCAGTATATTTTGTTTTTAATCAGATAATATTTATATAAGCACAGATCTATGTAGTCGGGTATTGCTTGTATATCTATATATACAAGCAATACCCGACCATATTTCCAAAGTAATATGAATCAAGGGAGCTCTGGACAATCAAAAATTCAGATAATATGGGAAAGTTTAATAAATTATTATTAAATAAATGGATTTGAATAAATCATAAATCAATGTATACTGAATATTCAGGTTAGATCTACTTTTTGAATTCAACAACTTTTATTATAAAAATCATTTTAAAAATGAACTATCATTTACCTCATTTTTTTTTTTTAATTTTTGTAATAAAATAATTATAAATAAAAGTATTTTAAATTATACAATAAAATACATTTGATGAAATATGAAATCTCAATTAAACTAATTGAAACTGTATTGCACAATAAACAAAGATCTATATTTAGTTTTTACTCCTGTTATATTTCAACACTCTTGTTTATATGTTATTTATAATAAAAGATTATGAACAGTCCTTTTATTTATTTAATCTACATATATATAAATATATATAATTATTAATTTAATACATTATTAGCATCAAACTTATTAAAATAAGGATTCTGAATACTATAATTAAAGATTCATATTGCATGTATTTATATGGAAAAATGTGTTGAATATGTGAAAAATGGTGTTTATATGGAAATATGTGAAAAATGGTGTTTTGTCATCTATTAATTTTTTTAAAATATAGACATGGAAAGTATATATGACTTTATATAAATGTATTATATATAATTTTTAAATAACAAACATGAATCATGCTTGTAATCATGCTATACTGTACTATTTTTAAAAAGTAGTTTAAATAATATATTTATATTAATCATAAAAATCTTTTCTCAAAATATATTTCTATATATACTATGAACAAATGTACAGTATATAATTTATAAATTGATTTTTATTAAAAATGTAAATAAGATTATTAAATTTTTAAATTATATTCTTCAAAAATATATAATAGGCTGCAAATAAATCAATTTCTGAATGTAATTTACAATAACATTATTTGGCTAATATATTTTTCATGATGAGTAATTTTAAATTAATTTAATTAAAAATAATATATAATTTTATAATATATACATACATACAATGACAACACCACCACTTACATTATCAATTAATCACAGCTAATATATAATACCTCTTCATCCAAAGTGTTTCCATTAAAAGCAACAGACCATATAACTGCATACTTGTTTGAAATCAAATTACTGTATAATAAAATTCCAGAATATTCTTAACCTTAACAAATTAAGAAAACAATAATGTACATAAAATATTTTATATATGTAATTTTAATATTGATATATTAAAAGTGTAGGCTTGTATAAATCAGTAGCATTAATTAAAATATTTTTTAATTTTTATAAATAGATTATAAGGTTCTTTGTTTTATTTATTAACTTTTGATATTAATTTTGAGAACGTATGTTTTATAATTTAAACAAATTACATTAATTTACAATTAATTTTAAACTTTTATATTTATCATCATTGCATATAAAATGCATGCATAAAATTTTTTATTCAAAACTGATTTACAGTAATTTTGATAATTTAAATTTATATTTAAAAAATGAAACATTTAAATGCAGATAATAATCATCCTATTTAACAAAGTAAAAATCTTTTAAATTATCACATATCAGATAAAATTCAACATTAATGAAATATTATTACGATAAATCTCGACATTCCAATAAAAGGATGGTCACTAATAGCTTTTTAAACTTTTGAAGTGATGACTTCCATATAAATACTGGTAATATCAAATCAATTGAATGAATCTGATTCACATATCAATTATTTCTTGAATTTCAGAACAAAACCCCAAAGAGGTTTTATATTGTAATAATTTCTTTGCAAAAATTCATCTTTTACGTGACGTAAGCAATTAAAATGTCACAGTGACGTTATTTCCTGACATTGTTCAGTGTCTATGGCCGGTATTTTATCGTTGGTAAATATATTAAAAACATCATAATACTACACCAAAATAATTTCATGTGACTAGTCAATTTAAATGACCCTTGTTTTTTTTTTTTCTATGATTCGCACGTTATGTATATCATTAATTACATACTTGTATTCGAGATGTTTACTTTTGTCTGGAATTGCGATCAACTGTTAATATCGTCTCATTCGTACCTTTTAAATTAATTTTAATATCTATACAAGTTATTTTTATCATCCTTTCTTTCATTATATTATTTAGTGCTTTTCATTATTTCATTCTAACTAATACTAATTTTTGAATATTTTAATACTTACATATTATTAAGTATTTTGACTACTCAGATATGCATAAATGTACAGTAATTTCAAATACAGTACAGTACTATATTTATTTTACAACTTGACAGGATTGAACTATTTATCAGTAAGGAAGATACCATTGTTTGTCAGCTGTAAATTACTCAATGTTGAAATTACTAGATAACTAAATCACATGATTTAGATCCTATGTGCAATATACAAGATTCGATAGACGTGATTTCCAGGAATAATATACTGTACTGTTTGCATAACTGAAAAAAAAATTTAAATATTTTAAATACTGTCTTAAATAATATTTTTCAAGGAAATAATTTTATTTTGTATATATTATTTTTTTCGATTTTTAAAAATTAAATATTTTAAATACTGTCTTAAATAATAATATTTTTCAAGGAAATAATTTTATTTTGTATATATTATTTTTTTCGATTTTTAGAAATCAATATTTTTTTAAATATATAAATTAAAATAATGCATAGTTATGGCTTTCGTGATCTTTTTAATAAAAAATTACAGTCAGCTTTTTGAGATATTTGAAAATAATTAAGACAGTTCGAAGTATCAAAGATAATTAAACAAAACCCACTCAATCCAATTAACTTTCTATATAGAAAGGTTTGCAAATATTATTGAATATAGTACAGTAGGGTCAAGAAGATTGCGTAGTTGTACCGGATCCATGCTAAGCTAACTACACATTTGCCATCTGGTGTCAAATTTGATAATATTTGGGAAACAAAATTTGAAAGTGCCATCCATGGAATGTACAAATACAATTTATCTAAATATATATAAAAAAATCGAATATTTAAAATTATATTAAATATATTTGAACTATTAGAATAAACTAATAATTATAATTTTTAAATAAATCATAACTTTTTTTTGCATATTTTACGCATCTTTCCAATCAGGGAGATTACTAAGGGGCGGAGCCAGTTCCAACCACAGGCTGTATCCACATCCGTAGAAGACGGCCGGATAGTGAAGGGCATGGATCGCCGGGCCGGGCCCAACACCTCGAGAAAACTTTTCAGGAGTTACCAGACTCGGGACACGAACCCGGGTCCTCCTGTGTGATACGCCTACAGCATTATCACTTGGCCATCCGGCCTCAATAAAGCCTAACTATAAAATTGTATTTATCTATCAACAGTTCCGTATTCTGTCCCTTTATTATTATATCTTTATTTATTATAATAAATGATAATATATATTACTTTTTTATATTTTTAAAACATTTTATATAATTTTTTATAAACCAAGCGTCTTATTTAAAAAATTCTTCAAATTTTTAAATGAAAGAATTTTATTCTTTCATTTAAAAATTGAAGAGAAGTAATTTAATGAGCGTTATAAATACTAAACTCTTAAGCTAGCTTTATTTAACATTTGTATACTGGTAACTATGAGAATATTATTTATTCGACAAAGGCTGAACTCACACGGACCACAACAGAACCACGCCACAACCACAAAACGGTGGTTGCTTGTAGACGGTCGTGAATTATATTAATACAGAAACGTATAATCTAACTCAGACGGACCACTAAACTGAAGTCGGTTTCAACGGCTGTCGCAACTTGTGGTCGATATCATCCACAAAATTGTGGTCGTCAGTGGTTGAGCGCAACTCACACAGTGCGACACACTGACCACTAGCCGTCGACAGCCCTTATGCGCGCAGTCCCTTACCGACTGCGCATATAAGGGGTTCGCGAGTGGTTGATTTCGGCCACAACCCGACAGCGCTTATGCGCGCAGCCCCTTACCGACTGCGCATATAAGGGGTTCGCGAGTGGTTGATTTCGGCCACAACCCAACCACACGGTAACTACCGTTTTGTGGTCGCGTTGTGGTTCTGTTGTGGTCCGTGTAAATTCAGCCAAATATAAACTCCCATATAAAAATCAGAGATTTTCTTTCTTTGAGTTATTGTAACTTTCTAACCTTTCAAGCGAATTTATTAAGTTAATTATGGTTTAAGACGCCATATCATATTTGGGTATGTTAGATCTGGGGGAAGCATTTTTAATCCACTATACTGCCCAACATCTATGGTGGATCAAGCGGAAGGTTGATGGATGGGGTTCAACGGGCCAGATCCGGGCCCCTTTTGAAAAACTGGAGGTGTTAGGACTGGATTTGAACCTGAATCCGAATACTCAAGGCGGTAAGCAAACGTTTCATTATCCGGCCATCTGGTCGATCTTATTGAGCCGTATTGAATATATTAATAGATTAATTAAATCCCCAAAAGTAAGAAATGGTACTTATATTTTTAGCTAGATATCTAATATATGTCTAATCTTTTAAATTATAACTAAGTTATCACCCATTTACAAAAGTACCGAGAAAAAAAAAAGAAAAAAATATTAGCGTTTGCTTACCGCCTTGAGTATTCGGATTCGGGTTCAAATCCAGTCCTAACACCTCCAGTTTTTCAGAAGGGGCCCGGATCTGGCCCGTTGAACCCCATCCATCAACCTTCCGCTTGATCCACCATAGATGTTGGGCAGTATAGTGGATTAAAAATGCTTCCCCCAGATCTAACATACCCAAATATGATATGGCGTCTTAAACCATAATTAACTTAATAAATTCGCTTGAAAGGTTAGAAAGTTACAATAACTCAAAGAAAGAAAATCTCTGATTTTTATATGGGAGTTTATATTTGGCTGAATTTACACGAACCACAACGCGACCACAAAACGGTAGTTACCGTGTGGTTGGGTTGTGGCCGAAATCAACATAGGTTTTAAGAGTAAAATTCAATTCTTTTGATTAATGAATAAGTGCAGTTGGTTTAAAAGTAACATTATTAATCATTAATTTATTAATTATAGTCTAATATTAATTTTCATCATTTTTGTATGGTTAGTTTGATTTAAGCTGTTATATCAAATTTTAATTCTTAACAAGCTGATCTTCAAAGTATAGTCCAAGTTTATGATGGATTTTGAGATGCGGTCACTTCAAAGTTCTATCATAAGTTTGGGATAGACTTTGAAAGTCAGCTTGTGATGGACTAAACTTCAAAATACATTCTTGAATCTTCTACTTGATGCTATCACAGATGTTGGCCAACCTGTGATGAGTCTATAAGTGGTTGCCGCCAGATACAGTATAGTATATTCCTTTATGATATGACAGCTTAATTCAAAACTCAAACTAATATTTTATATACAGTATTTGTTTCAGTTTTCGTGTAAATAAAAATATATTAATATATATAATAAAAATGTTATAAATAAGATATAACTAAAACGCTGAGCAAAACTTTAGGAATATATTCCTCATATTGAAAGCATGAAAAATAATTATGTTAACATGGATCTGGAAATGTTTGATTTCAGAGTTATTAAGATTTATTTTCAATCCATATACTGAATACGATACATAGATTATACAGTTCTATTGACATCATATTTTTTGTCAACAGATGTCGCCACTTTTTAATCAGGTAGAATGCGAGAAAAGGGGTGGGCCTTCCATACTCTGCGGAGGGATCAGCCTGATTGTGAAGAACTGGAATTGATGGCCGGGCGCAGATTACATAAATAAATTTTTCAAGAAGTAGGATCCAAGAATCAAAATCGGATCTTCCAGGTTGGAATATCGAAGCGTTTCCATGGATCGATGGCCGGGCGCAGATTACATAAATAAATTTTTCAAGTAGGATCCAAGAATCAAAATCGGATCTTCCAGGTTGGAATATCGAAGCGTTTCCATGCAGCCAACAGGAATCGTCATTAATAGCATATTAAATTAAATATTTTTATGTGGTTTTATTATCTTCCACGCGATGAGTAAAGTACCCATCACAAGCTACCTACATTACTAGTGGGGCAACAGTTAGGTGAAGGATGGGGTTCAATAAGCCAACTACTACTGAAAAAATTGGAAGTGTAGAACCGGGTACGCAATCCGGATCTTATAAAGCGGAAGCATAGTAGATTTCCACCCGCAGCCATTAGCCGACAGAGTAAGTGTTTCAAAATGTTTACCTTCGCCCCTGATACAAGCTTTTGTATAGTCGGCACTATGGAAGCATGCTGTGCTTACACCCTAAAGAAATAGGTTTACATCCCGAATCTATCCCTACAAAATTTTTTCAGGAGTGATCCAGGCCCGACTTGTTGAAACACATCCTTCATATGATAGCTGAGCTCAGTATGAATGTCGACGGCCCGCATTGAGAACTGGACTAGAAAGAAAAATATTCCCAAGGATGTGCGAATATCCTTGGTATGTTGTATATCGTCTCACAAAACTGTAACATTTCGCTCATGAAGATTTTCTATATTTTCTATCTATAATTCTATAATGATTTCTTCATTTGAGGTGGAAAATGCAAACTATAACCTTTAAATGATCCCAAAACCAGAAATCCAAGATATTTAAATTAATAAACTTCGCTCAATTAAATAATAAATTATGGCACTATTTGCTTGAGCTAAGAAACATTTAGATTTTAATTTCTTAGGCATAAATCAGATTACATTACTTAATTTGAATTACACCACCAAATCACACACGTAATATATTGATATTTAGCTGCGACCACTTTTAAAGACCACCACAGGCTGGTAGATTCAATCCAAAAGATAAAGGATGGGCTTCAACAGCTGGTCTCGGACCTCAATTGAAAACCTGGAAGTATGTGACCCAGAATTGAACGCGGATCCACAAAGGTTGTAAGCAAATGCTTTATCGTGCGCCCATCACATATAACTCAGGAACCAAATATTTCCAAATTTATATTAATATAACAATTTTTCATACTTTCCATACGAGGAACAAAAAAATTAATATACATTCATAAATTTTTGCTAGATTTTTTTTATCCTGCATTGTATATTTAACATCTTTATACACTTTTGGTCTATTTTCTTAAAATTCTTTCACTTCTCGCAAGCAGCACAATATAAAGGTAAAAACGACTGACTGCCCAATTCAAAGAATAAAAGGGGTCCGAAATCAAACGATTATTGATTTATTATATCTAGGTTACTACAATTGTCATTTCATATTCATTATCGCAACAATACACTAAGTTTTTCAATAAATTTTTTATATTTTATCAAGGAAAAAAATTATTATATTTCATTATATTTTAATAATAATATATTTTCCTTCACTCCTTCACTATCGAATTTATATTTACAGTAAATATAGTCAAATACAAAATCGAAATTATAGCAATAATTATCGAAGCAGTTTCATTTTGTTAAAAACTATATGATAAATATTTTTAAGCCATTTTTCATTGAGTAGATGATTAACATAAAAACACATCTCGATGATCTCTTCGATGTTAATTTCAAATTATTATAGAGCAATTGAAAGCTTGCAGAATAAACTTAGTAGAGTGACTAAAAGTTTCATTTAGTAATTAGAATCAAATAATTTAAAAAGAAATATCTTAAAATATTTTTAAAAATATTAATGGATTTCATAAAATAAGAATACTATGTTATTGTATTGTTATTGTATTGTTATTGTATTGTTATTGTATTGTACTATGTATTTTCTTTGGCAATTTTTCTATGTTTACTGCTAAATTATTATTTGGATATAAGGTATAAACCTAGTAGATTTCATTGTACAAAGGGAGACAGGAGATTATCAAATATTGTTTCTATAATATATAATATTGTTTTTTAGAAAACTAGAAACGAGAAAATTATTTTAAATGATTTTTTATTTTTATTAACTATTCTTCAAGCAGTTATTTATAAATAATATATATAAAATTCTTTGATCAACTGTATTTTAATCATTTTATCTTAATTATTTTTCTATATTTTTTTAAACAAATTTCTTTTTGATAAATTAAATCTTCATAAAAATTTTTTCTTATTTCACTTTTTTTATTTTTAATTTATATAGTATTTATAAAATTATTCTTACAGTACATAAAAAAATTTGCTTAATCATGCATCATATAATTCATGCATTAACACCTCTATGATACATGATTAAGCAAATTTTTTTTATATACTATATAGAGATATTACTAGCGTCGTTATAGTCATGCATCGAAATATATCATGAAATAGGGAGATAAATAATAATATAGTCTTTAAGTCTGCCAATTTCAGTAATCTTGTGTTTTTATAAGATTCACTGCCACTCCTCTCAATTCGTGAATGCGATGTGTGTACCAAACAGTTTTGGAGTTAAAGATGTTTTAATATTTTTGCTTATTTTGTTTCCAGATGTTTAAATAATATTATTAAAAGATTGGATTATTTATTTATTTAATATTTATGTTATATTTTTTACAGTCCCGGAAATTACTGAACACATTTTGTAGAATTCGAAAAGAATATTTTATGTGGTCAATTTTAATTTAAACAGTTTTTATAATTTCTAAACCAATAATAATTTATATTTTTAGTTTTACTTATAAATATATTATTTTTTAATAAATTAACTTTTATAGTTTTGCATATTATTAACTTAATATATTAATTTTAAAATAGTAAACAAATAATAAAATATCAATTACAATACTTTATGATATATTTTATTTATAAAACAATTAAAGTTAAGCAATCATATTATTGTTTTTTTATTGCGAATGTAGAAAAGCAATAATATAAAGTCAATAATAGTATTATTATCTATATTTTAGCGGTAAAATAAAAGTAATTTATACGTAAAACGTCTTAACCGGAAATTCTTTATCTTGTTTACGTTCTAATACTATTAAAATCATTGTATAGAATTACGAAGAATTTTTTGCTAAGCCATTTCAATTCTCCACAAACGATATTATAAAACGCAATTTTAAACTGTGATTGATATTTTTAAAATATGATTATATTTCTGTTTTAAACAAATTATGGTATTATACAAAGAAAATATCGTATTTTTTCAGACATATAATACGTAGCTTATATTAAATATAACATTCCTATTGTTTGTATAAAACATAATGTTTATTTTTTTATCTCTAAGTATAAACAATAATTTGCTACTAAACATCATTATATTCTCTTTATTTTGGTTCCAATTGCGTTATTTCTGTTTTAAACAAATTATGGTATTATACGAAGAAAATATCGTATTTTTTCAGACATATTTATAATACGTAGCTTATATGAAATATAACATTCCTACTGTTTGTATAAAACATAATGTTTATTTTTTTATCTCTAAGTATACCTATACCATCACAAACTTTGGTGTTAGACATATATTTATATAAGAGTTCTTTAAATATGTGCTATAAGTCTAATAAACGGCATAAACAATAATTTGCTACTAAACATCATTATATTCTCTTTATTTTGGTTCCAATTGCGCTGAAATTCATAGAAAATTTTATTTAAAGAACATATACGTCAGATAATAAATGGCTTCATTGTCTTCGTTTCTCAGTTAATTATAAAGAATTTATAATTAAAATTTGCAATAATTTATTATTGTAAATTTTGCTGAAATTAGTTGAACGATGCAATCTATAAAAATTTTCGAAGAAATGAAAAAATTAGTTTAGTTTGAATTACAGAAAATCAGTCGAAAGAAATGTTTATGACTGATTTTTGGTATGCTCAAATTTGTTATATAGTATTTATTTTATTAACTGGATTTTGAATTTTATAATATATAAATAAATGCTAGATGATCCAGTTTTAATCTATTGATACTCATCTTTCTATAGAATGTGGATTCGAAAATAAATGTAGTGGAGTTTTAACTATTCCTTTGCTTCATATTTCTTTTTTTAAAGATTCAATGGCGTAAGACTTTCAAATAATCTAATCTAATATTTTATTTGATGCTCAACTATCGTACTTGAAGCGTAATAGACGTTTATTTTCCTCATAGATATCTACGGATAAATCCAGATTCCATTCCTCGAAAAATTTTCTGAATCTAATCTTCTATATACAGTGATCTATACATTATAATCGGCTGACCCATCATTGTTTTGGGCGAGTTCTACGATGTACCACCAAGTAGTTATCAACAAATGATTGGAAAATAGCGTTAAGTAATGCGTCGAATAATTTTCTCAAATCAAATAATATTTAACTTGGAATAACAATTACAGAAAATTGAAATTCATTTAATTAATGAATTGTTTTGCGACAATTAACGATATAGTATAGTATTTGATTTAGAATAATAACTGTCTCTCTTGATAAAGTTTTAGATCATGTGCAATGAAACATAATGATATATACTATTTTATGTTTACGCATTATTGTTCATATAGAATTATTGTGATATATAGTACCTGACACTTATGAATTATAATAATAAAAATACTACACTTCCACTATCATATAATAATTTCATAATTCTCAAATCCTGCAATCAGCGCGGTAAAGTATCACACTAGCATCTCATCATTCGAGAGGAATATCGCGCGGAAGTGGAAATTCGTAAATAAATATATTGATCTGATTGATATTATTTATTAGACTATTTAATATGCAACCATCATAAATGTCTTGTATTTTGTACTAAATCTAAAATTAAATCGTGGCTTAAAATATTGTAAACTAAGAAAAATTAGAAAACAAAAAAAACCAAATGAAAATATGAATAAAAACAAAAATGTATACAAACATAAGAAAAATGCGACAGAAGAAAGATTTTAAACTGCATTCACTTGTAAATTAAATTTTTATGGCCACCTCGCGAATTTAAACTCGTGAATATTGAAGTGCTTTTTCATTTAGTGAATGAATACTGTAATCAGTTTCAGTTTCTACAATCTCCAGATTTCTCCCAAAAGTCACGACAGAGGCCTCTCGATTTACCAGCCGCGTGAAGCAGTTCGGCTTTTCATCCAGACGACCCAAAATTGAATCCGGATCCCTTTCATTCTTATATATTTTAGAATATCCTCGCCATTTATAATCTGAGAAAAATGAAAAACTAAGTTATAAAGAGAATAGGATTTTTTCCATATTTAAGTTAACTAGAACAAATTTTAAAAAAATTATTTCCAAAAATCATGATTTAGAATGTCTTTCAGAAATTACTCTAATAACTTTTTTGGAATTTTTTCTAATTATTAGCATTCTAGAGAAAATGATTTCAATTATAAATTTGAATTTTCTTTATTGATTTATTTATTTTTAATTTTAAATTTTTTAACGTCATAAACGCTTAGCGAACGTCATTCACTTCAATAAGGTTACAAAAATCAACTGAATGTTTCTAACATAAACAAAAACAATAAAAAAAGAATAAAAAATAAATGCAATTATTAAATTTATAAATGAAGCTTTTATGATGTAAGCAACATTTTTACAAACAAATTTTCAAATGAATATATAACAGTTCAAGGATATAGAATTTTTTAAATTTCAGATTTGCACCATTTTTTTAGAAAACAACATGAAGATCTGAAAAATTGGATGTCGTTACTTTTAATCTACTTTTCGAAAGAAATAGAAGCTTAAAAGATCAAACTCATTTTTATCTGTCGTTTATTGACTGTCTGTGTATTCCTATTAATAACTTTTGAACTAATTAGCAGATTTTTCATGAAAATCTGTAAATTATCATATGTATACTTTATGACAGACTATCTTCGCAATATATGGTCGATAGTTGCATAAAAGAGTGGATATGTTTTCGATATAATTATCACTGAATTTTATCTGAAAGATATATATTTAATATTAATTACTGATTTACTGATAATCTAATAATTTTAGGTTATAAATTACGTTTTTGAAGTATTCTTCAAGCGGTTATTTGTAAATAATATTATATAAAATTCTTTGGACAACTATATTTTAATCATTTTATCTTAATTATTTTTCTATATTTTTTAAACAAATTTCTTTTTGATAAATTAATCTTCATAAAAATTTTTTTCTTATATCACTTTTTTTATTTTAATTTATACGGTATTTATAAAATTATTCATACAGCACATAAAAGAATTTGCTTAATCATGTATCATAGAGGCATTAGTGCATTGATGCCTCTATGATGCATGATTAAGCAAATTCTTTTATACTGTAGAGATACTAATAGCGTCGTTATAGTCATGCATCGAAATGCATCATGACAATAGGGAAATAAATAATAAATAGTGGAAACTTTTTAAATCTGGAATTTTCGTCTGGCAATTTCGGTGATCCAGTTTTTTATAAGATTCACTGCCATTCCTCTCAATTCATGAGCCGATGTGTATACTAAACAATTTTGAAGTTAAAGTTGTTTTAAAAAATTTAAATGCTTTAATTAATTCATTTTAATTCAAATTTCTTGATTCTTTCACAAGTTATTAATCAGTACTGTATTTTTATTTTTATATGACCAAATAAATTTTTGTTATGCGAATATTATTTACGAAAATTAAAGAAAATTACATTTCTAAAAAAATACTAGATGTATTCATTAATTTCCGGGACTTACCAGAAATCAAGACAACCTAAAAAATATAATGAAATTACTTTTAATATTCTTCAAAATATAAGCTTTTTGTTTCTAGGTAACTTATCCATCTCTTTCCCTTCAATTTTCAAAATATATTTTAAAATCAATTTCTTTTACTTCAAAATATAAGCTTTTTGTTTCTAGATAACTTATCCATCTCTTTCCCTTCAATTTTCAAAATATATTTTAAAATCAATTTCTTTTAGAGGTCTTAAAATTTTCGTCATTTCCTTCTGTATGATTTCTGAAGTGTCAAAATTTCTTCCTTTGAGAGAGAATTTTAATTTTGGAAAAAACTCATTCAGTGCAATATCTGGAGAATAGGGTGATTGAAGTTTAATGCATATCCTTGTTCCCTATCATGCACCTGACGATCAAGCTAACTTAAACTAAATTGAAAGTTGATAATCAAATAGATGCAGACGAATAGATATTTTTTTTCCTTATTTTATTTCCAGATGCTTAAATAATATTATTATAAGGTTAGATTATTTATTTAATTATGTTATATTTTTTACAGTCCCGGAAATTACTGAACACACTTTATAGAATTCGAAAAGAATTTTTAATGCGGTCAATTTTAATTTAATCAGTTTTTATGATTTTTAAACCAATAATTTATATTTTTAGTTTTACTTATAAATATATTATTTTTTAATAAATTAACTTTTATAGTTTTGCATATTATTAACTTAATATATTATTTTTAAAATAGTAAACAAATAATAAAATATCAATTACAATACTTTATGATATATTTTATTTATAAAACAATTAAAGTTAAGCAATCATATTATTGTTTTCTATTGCGAATATAAAAAAAAGCAATAATATAAAGTCAATAATAGTGTTATTATCTATATTTTAGCGGTAAAATAAAAGTAATTTATACGTAGACGTTCTTTACCGGAAATTCTCTATCTTGTTTACGTTCTAATGCTATTAAAAGCATTGTATAGAATTACGAAGAATTTTTTACTAAGCCATTTCATTTCTCCACAAACGATATTATAAAACGCAATTTTAAACTGTGATTGATATTTTTAAAATCTAATAAAAAAGCAATAATATAAAGTCAATAATAGTATTATTATTATTATTTTAGCGGTAAAATAAAAGTAATTTATACGTAGAACGTCTTTACCGGAAATTCTCTATCTTGTTTACGTTCTAATACTATTAAAAGCATTGTATAGAATTACGAAGAATTTTTTGCTAAGCCATTTCAATTCTCCACAAACGATATTATAAAACGCAATTTTAAACTGTGATTGATATTTTTAAAATTTGATTACATTTCTGTATTAAACAAATTATGGTATTATACAAAGAAAATATATTTTTTTCAGACACATTTAAATACGTAGCTTATACCTCGTATGAAATATAACATTCCTATTGTTTGTATAAAACATAATGTTTATTTTTTTATGTCTAAGTATACCTATACCATCACAAGCATTGGTGTTAGGCATATATTTATATAAGGGTTCTTTAGATATATGGTCTAAGTCTAATAAACGGCATAAACAATAATTTGCTACTAAAAATCGTTATATTCTCTTTATTTTGGTTCTAATTGCACTGAAATTCATACAAAATTTTATTTAAATAACATTTACCTTAGATAATAAATGGTTTCATTTCTCTGATAATTATAAAGAATTTATACAGGTATCCCTCCTATAACACGGCTTCGCCCTAACTCGATTTGAAAATTGCAGAAACCCTTATATTACGGTTTTTACTTATCAAATTTAGGAAATTACATTTATTCTCCTACAACCTAAACATTTTCATTAATTTTTGTAAATCCATGCTATGGATACACAATAAATATATAGAATGCAATCATTGGAAATACTTTGTTAAAATTAATCATAAATGCAGTTTCACTAATTTGCCATGAGAGGAACGATATGTAGTCTATTTTCGATTTCGATTTGAAATTGAATTAATTGGCGACAATTGAATATTTTGTGTTCAAAACGTTCGGTTCTTGGATAAAATAAGTTTTTATTCTTCAATAGATACGGTGACCATCCTTCCTGTATTTCCGGGTACAGTTCTGTATTTCAGCAGCTTATCTCCAAAACTTTTCTAAAGTACAAATGTTCTGTATTTGAATTTTTAGACCCGTATTTGCATATTTATATAGCATCAAATAAGATAAAAAAGGTCTTTTGCAACTAAATTTCTAAGTTCTTCTGTTAATAATAAATTGTAATTATATACAGTATATAGTTTCTCGATTATCTCTGTAACACTGTTTGAACGATCTCCTTGGATTACAACCACAATGTGAAAAATGAGTCTTATTAGCTTCAACATTCGCGTCATATAGTCGCTGAAGAGTTTCATTTGACTATTGCAGTTAGGTGAGTACTGCGTTTGAAGATACGTCATGGTGGAATGCAGTTTGAATTTTTAAAGTAGAGTTTGTACGTTTTTGTCTTTTAAAATTTATTATATCTTTCCTTAGATGCTATATTTTGATAAAAGTTTTTGTAAGTTTGTGTACGATAATTTAATTTTCATCATAGTTATATTTAGTTTTGTTAGTTAATGAAGGCTGATTTATTTTATTTATTAAAATATGTTAAGTTTTTTAGTTTTGATTTTGTTACATCATGAATACTTTATTTTTGTTTCATGTTCTTTTCACTTTAATCAATTCTTTTTGTTCAATTGGTTTTTTTCCTTTCAATAAATAATTTATGAACTAATCCAATACAACAATTTTGTTATTTTTTGCTGTTTGTGTGTTGTTATAATTCCAACCTTCTTATTGTCCCCGATTTCGCTCACAAAAATATGGTCACCGTATTAATAGAGTAATGTGAAAGAGAAGAAAAACTTTTCTATTCATAAATTTTTTGGGTATATGTTAAGGAGCGATTGTTTCTAGCGAATTGTAGCGGGTTAGATTACAAATTTTGTAAAGAGAGCAGTAGAGAGCATACACCAACTTTAAATGCATAAAAAAGTTCAGAAAGTGAAGTTGATACTGTTAATTAAAAAACATTCATGTTTTAATTGAACAGCGGTAAGGAAGTTATAATTATTAAATGAATGTTATATAGGCTGTATACTTTTTCTTTCCTTTTGTTTTTTCGAATATTTTTTTAGGGTCTTACATATATTTTTCTTTCTTTATGTTTCGTGTCATTAAAATTCTTAATAAAAATTAAATTTCTTATGTGGAATTAAAGAAAGTTATTTGTTTTTAATTGATTTTGGAACGTTTCTCTCCTTTTGTATTGGCTACAAGTCTCATATACCATGGCTTCACACAACACAGAGTTTTTAAGGAACCTCTCTACAGTGTTATAGGAGGGATACCTGTAATTAAAATTTACAATAAATTTATTATTGTAAATTTTACTGAAATCAGTTGAACGATGCAATGTATAGAGATTTTCAAAAACATGGCTTCACACAACACAGAGATTTTAAGGAACCTCTCTACCGTGTTATAGGAGGGATACCTGTAATTAAAATTTACAAGAAGTTTATTATTGTAAATTTTACTGAAATCAGTTGAACGATGCAATGTATAGAGATTTTCAAAGAAAAGAAATTAAAAAATTAGACTAATTTGAATTACAGGAAAATCTGCCGAAAAAAATGTTTATGACTGATTTTTACCATGTTCAAATTTGCTATATTTATTTTATTAATTGAATTTTGAATTTTATAATATATATAAAAATAAATGCTAGAAGATCCAATTTTAGTCTATTGATACCAGGCCACCAAGAGAAATTTTCGGGCCCGTGACAAGTCTGTGATCCAGGCCCCATTTAAAAAAGCGCGTCACTTTCAATTTAATAAAAAAAAGTCATATAAAACATTAAACATTTATTTAAAAAAGTGTACAATTAAATTCAAAATTCATACATTACATACTATACAAAAGACAAACATTAAATAAAAATTAAATGTTTGTATTTTAAGAAACGATAATATAAAACTTTATTTAATAAGACAGAGAGAGATTCTTTAAATTTGTGCATGGATATAAATATAGAAAAGATAAAGAAATACAAAAGGTAATGAAAATCCTGTAAAAATATAAATGTAGGTGGGTCGTTCATAGATTTGGCCACATTGGCCGAAACCGAACAATAGAAATTTTCTTAAGAGAGAAGAATACACAGAGAGAGGCGGGTCGGCAAAAAATTTGTAAGATTCGACCTAGAGATAAAAAATATGTCCAAAATCGAATGACAGAAGCAGAGATTTTGAGAAAATCCAGCAAAAAATTATAAAGCTAGATGGCCGTTTGTAGAGATGGTCACAATGCCCGACAACGAACGGTAGAAATTTTCTTAACAGAGAAGAATACATAGGGACAGGCGGGTGGGCAAAAAATTTAGAAGAATCGAACTTGAGAAGAAAAAGATTGACGAAATCCAATGACAGAAGCAAAGATTTTGAAGAAAAAAATATAAAGGTAGGTGGTCGTTCGTACAGTTGGCCACATTGGCCGATTCCGAACATTAGAAATTTTATCAAGAGAGCAGAATACATAGGGAGTGGCAGGAGGGCAAAAAATATAGAAAAATCGACGTTCAGAAGATAAAAATGGCCGAAATCAAATGATAGAAGAAAAGATTTCAAGAAAATCCAGTAACAAAATGTATAGGTACGTGGGCCGTTCGTAGAGTTCGCCCATGGCAGACTCCGAACGGTAGAAATTTTCTTAAAAAAGAGGAATTCATAGGGAGAAGCGGGTGGTCAAAGAAGAATTCATAGGGAGAAGCGGGTGGTCAAAAAATATAGAAGAATCGAAACAGAAAAGATAAAGAAACACCCATCAATCGTATTGTGAAAATTTTTTTAAATTTTAAAATAATATTTTTGCTGAATTAATATAGAATACCTATTTTCTTACATTTAACATCTTAAGTGTTTATTCCAATTAATAAATCCTATAAAAGAAAATAATTTAAATTTAATTTTCTCGAATTTTCTTAATAATGCGACATCATATTGTTATGCATTTAACAATAAAAGCGGGTGGTCAAAAAATATAGAAGAATCGATACAGAAAAGATAAAGAAACAGCCATCAATCGTAATGTGAAAATTTTTATAAATTTTAAAATAATATCGAATTCATAGGGAGGAGCGGTTGGTCAAAATATATAGAAGAATCGTAATAGAGAAGATAAAGATGGCTGAAATCCAATGACAGAAGCAAAGATTTTGAAGAAAAAAATATAAAGGTAGGTGGTCGTTCGTACAGTTGGCCACATTGGCCGATTCCGAACATTAGAAATTTTATCAAGAGAGCAGAATACATAGGGAGTGGCAGGAGGGCAAAAAATATAGAAAAATCGACGTTCAGAAGATAAAAATGGCCGAAATCAAATGATAGAAGAAAAGATTTCAAGAAAATCCAGTAACAAAATGTATAGGTACGTGGACCGTTCGTAGAGTTCGTCCATGGCAGACTCCGAACGGTAGAAATTTTCTTAAAAAAGAGGAATTCATAGGGAGAAGCGGGTGGTCAAAAAATATAGAAGAATCAAAATAAAAAAGATAAAGAAAGCCATCAATCGTAATGTGAAAATTTTTATAAATTTTAAAATAATATTTAAACAGCCATGAATCGTAATGTGAAAATTTTTATAAATTTTAAAATAATATTTCTGCAGAATTATTATAGAATACCTATTTTCTTACAGTTAACATCTTAAGTATATATTCCAATTAATAAATCCTATAAACGAAAATAATTTAAATTTAATTTTCTCGAATTTTTATAATAATGCGACAACATATTGTTATGCATTTAACAATACTCAAGATCTCTCGCTGAATATTCCTGTTTATCTTTAAGCCACTCTTTTAAATTTAGAATAATCATTATAATGTTTGAATACATTAGAGCTTCAATTCGTTACAAGTAAGTACTTTATAGCTAAAATTCGTTGGCAGTAACTCCATATATATTTTGACTTGTGTGTGTCATAACATATAAGTTAACAAACCAATAGGTACATAAGGAAATTTGGCAGGCTATATAAATTCTTCTATTTTAAGTAGATATTTGCGCTTTATATTGTAGTTACCGAACTTATTTATTAGATTATTAGGATATGAAATGAAATTTTAGTTATCGGCGAATATATGTTATATGTATTTTAAGAAACGATAATATAAAACATTATTTAAAAAGACAGAGAGAGATTCTTTAATTTTGTGCATGGATATAGATAAAGAAACGATAGAGAAATAGAAAATATAAATAAAATCCAGTAAAAAATATAAAGGTCGGTCGGACGTTCGTAGACTTGCCACATTGGCCGATTCTGAAATGTAACAATTTTCTTAAGAGAAAAGAATATATAGGGAGAGGCGTGTGGCAAAAAATATAGAAGAATCGAACTAGAGAAGATAAAATATTGCCGAAATCCAATGACAGAAGAAAAGATTTTGAGGAAATCCAGCAAAAAAATATAAATGTAGGTGGCCGTTCGTAGAGTTCGCCACATGGCCGACTACGAACGGTTGAAATGTTCTTAAGAAAGAGAAATTCATAGGGAGAAGCGGGTGGTCAAAAAATATTGAAAAATCGAAATAGAGAAGTTAAAAATGGCGGAAATCTAATGACAGAAGAAAAAGTATTCAAGAAAATCCTGCAAAGTAATATAAAGGTAGGATGGCCGTTCGTAAAGTTGACCACATGGCCGACTTCGAACAGTAGAAATTTTCTTAAACAGACGAATACATAGGGAGAAGCGGGTGGGCAAAAAGAATAAAAGAATCGAAATAGAGAAAATAAAATGGCTGAAATCCAATGACAGAATAAAAGATTTTGATAAAATCCAGCAAAAAAATTCAAAGATAGCATAAAAATATAAAGGTAGGTGGCCGTCGTAGAAATGGCCACATTGGCCGACTCCGAACGGTAGAAATTTTCTTAACAAGAATCGAAATAGAGAAAATAAAATGGCCGAAATCCAATGACAGAAGCAAAGATTTTGAGTAAATCCAGCAAAAAATTTAAAGGTAGTCGCCATTGAGTTGGCCACATTGGCCGATTCCGAAGGGTAAAAATTTTCTTAAGATAAAAGAATATATAGGGAGAGGCGGGTGGGCAGAAAGTATAGAACATCCAACCTTGAGAAAATAAAGATTGCCGAAATCCAATGACAAAAGAAAAGATTTTGAAGAAAAACATAGAAAGGTACGTGGCCGTTCGTAGATTTGGCCACATGGTTGACTCCGAACGGTAGAAATTTTTTTAACCTGGAAGAATACATAGGGAGAAGCGGGTGGTCAAAAAATATAGAAGAATCGACCTAGAGAAGATAAAGATTGCCGAAATCCAATGACAGTAGAAATGATTTTAGAAAATCCATCAGAAAAATATAAAGGTATGTGGTCGTTCGTAGAGTTGGCCACATTGGTCGATTCCGAACGATAGAAATTTTCTTAAGAAAGTGGAATTCATAGGTAGAAGCGGGTGGTCAAAAAATATAGAAGAATCGAAATAGAGAAGATAAGGATTGCCGAAATCCAATGACAGAAGAAAAGATTTTGAGGAAAAACATACAAAGGTAGGTGGCCGTTCGTAGTGTTGGCCACATGGCCGACTCCGAACGGTAAAAATTTTCTATACAGGGAAGAATACATAGGGAGAGGCGGGTGGTCAAAAAATTTAGAAGATTCGACCTAGAGATGATAAATATCTCCGAAATCCAATGACAGATGCAAAGATTTTGAGAAACTCCAGCAAAAAAATATAAAGGTAGGTGGTCGTTCGTAGAGTTGGCCACATTGGCCGATTCCGAACGGTTTAGAAGAATCGAAATAGAGTAGATAAAATGGCCGAAATCCAATGAGAGATGCAAAGATTTTGAGAAACTCCAGCTAAAAAATATAAAGGTAGGTGGTCGTTGGTAGAGTTGGCCACATTGGCCGATTCCGAACGGTAGAAATTTTCTTAATAAAGTGGAATTCATAGTGAGAAGCGGGTGGTCAAAAAATATAGAAGAATCGAAATAGAGAAGATAAAGATTGCCGAAATCCAATGACAGAAGCAAAGCTTTTGTCATTGGAAGTGAAAACAAAACATTGATAAACACAAAGACGACGACATCCACTCAAACATAGACATAGTTGAAGAGAAGTGAAGAAGGGATGAGCTGAGCCACAGCCAGCCAGCTAGAGCCAGAGCCGGAGTCAACTTAACTGATTTAAAACTCTATACAAACTGTTGAAAATCCCCTCTTTTCTTTTTCACTCCGCCTACTTTCTTTTAATTTTCCAGTCATGTCAAATTGAAGAGACGGTTCAAAAGTGAAACTAAACTTTTCATTTGACAAAGGAAATTCTATTTCTTGCATCTTATTGGTGTAGAAATCTGTCAAAATAAAATTATTTTAGTTTACTTTAATCGGGACTGATGACCTCAGTCATTGGATCCCTCGGTTTGTTTTCTCTCTTAGGTATATTTTATGAGTCATTTGAGTGAGCTAGAATAAAGAAATAACAGATAGTTCTTGATTTATGAGTTAATCTGTTTTTGAGTGAGCTCATAAAGTAAGAACTTGTAAACTGAGAATCAATTTCCCATAGATATAATATTAAAATCAGGGATTCTCAGCAATGCAATTCAACAATAAAAAATTAAAGCCAACAAAATTAATAGTTTATAATTAAATAATGATTTATTTATCTAAAGAAATAAAAACATAGTAATCTTTAAAATTAAGTAAATTATAATAATAATAATAATACAGAAATTATTTATGTCAGAAAGTACTTTCAAAATTAACATCAATTCAGTAAATTATTTGCAGAAAGTACTTTCTGCAATTGTATAATTGTTTATTTTACTGTACCTGTCTTAGTGCTATGATTAATATTCATTATTATGGATAGCAATGCCAGATTTTTGCATAAGACACACAAGCTATAGCTTAGGGCTTCACATTATAAGGGGGTCTCATGCTTCACAAAAAAAAAGATATTAAATGCATTTGAAGGACTTCTTAAATATTACAGCTTATGGCCACAATACAAGTAAATCTAGTCATGATTACAGATAAGTAGACAAGTTATAATACAGATATACTACTCTCTTAGGCATAATCTGGGAATGGAAATTGTTTAAATAATATACCAATAAAACAGAGTGCAGAGAACAGTTATTTCT
This sequence comes from Olivierus martensii, assembly GCA_000484575.1. Taxonomy (NCBI): domain Eukaryota; kingdom Metazoa; phylum Arthropoda; class Arachnida; order Scorpiones; family Buthidae; genus Olivierus; species Olivierus martensii. The sequence goes on from AYEL01065540.1 coordinate 40,287, forward strand.
GCTTTTTGGTTGCACATTTTGATTTTTCTGATTTTGTAGCAGCCAATGAAATTTTGCTACAAACCCAGTAGTACTGCATTTTTATAGCTACATATGTGATTTTAAATGCTTTTTTTTATGAATGTTTAGCATTCATTTATTGCAATTAATGCTCATATTTTCAACATTGGTGATTATTCATATTTGAGGAAAAACTCACAAGCCCGGGAACTTGTTAAGCAAGAACTCATAAACCAAGAAATTATAATTATCTATGATTTTATAAAATCAAAATCATAGATAATTATTAAATTCATAATTCTATACCATATTTGTAATATTGTCCCATCCTAGAATGCAATTCAAAATATAAACTGAAGTATTGCTGTTTATAAAAATTAAAATTTAAGTAAATTTCACAAAAATTAAAATTTTAAATGAAATTAGCGAACATTAACATCAACAAAATAGGAAATTACAGAATTCATCTAGTAAATTTTTTGATCTATATAAATTTGACTTAACCTAAAAAATTTTGACATGCAAAACATTTTAAAAATTATAATTTTGTATGTAATATTTCTTTACATACCATGTAAAGAAACATCGTAAACAATGCAAATCAATATATAAATAAGCTCAACTGCATTATAAAAAGACAAAAAACAGTTCAGCACTAGACAGAAAAAATATTTTAATACATATAAAGATATATTTTCAACCACAATAAACTGGTCTACATCAACTTGAATACTAGTTACAAGAAATTGTTTCACGGAGAATGAATGTTTACCCAGTTGTTTATTCATATTTGTTTGAAGTTGCTAAGAATTGTTAGTGGAGAATTGTGATAAAATTCTTGTTTGATTATTTACAACATTCTTGGGATAGAAAGAACTGTTTATATTGTATAATGTGTTAAAAATTGCAAAAATCATGAACATATTATTTGGTTAATAAGGATTGTATGTGAAATACAGTAGTTCAAAAACATGTGGGAAAGTGTTGTGATTAATTTTAAAAATTAACTTACAAAGTAAAGAGGTAATAGTGTAAAAATGTATAAACATTATAGTTTTTTTTACATTATTAAAAAATGTTTCTTTATATATTCTAGTAAACCCAGCAATAAAAGAATATGTTGGTGATCATAACTAATATTTTAATTAAAATAGTAACAACAGGAATAAACATAATATCTTGTAATAATAATACTCAAAATTAAGTTATTATTTATCAACTGCTGTTGATAAATAATAATTTAATGTAATGTTTTCAGTTGATAAATAACTATCTTCAGCATCAAGAAAAGAATAATAGAATTAAAAGGAATACTTTAATTATTGGTATTCCTTTTAATTCTATTCTTGATACTAAAGATGGTTGTTTATTAAATGAAAACATTACATTAAATTAAATTATTATTTATCAACTGCTGTTGAATGATATTATTTGGAAGTATTATGTTGGTGATCAGTGAATGATTTCAATATAGCAATTTAATGATTTCAAAATTTAGTCTAATTACTAGGTAAAATTTATTATTAACAATGTTTTATCTTATTAATTAAGAAAATACTTCTTTATAAAATTAATTATGGAATTTTCAGAATATCTGGAAAGAGCAAATTATAAATTATCTGAAGCATTTACTTTTGATGCTATAATATATAATTGACTATGAGAAAAGCCATTTTTTTTAAAAATAAACTCCAACTGAATTCAAAGATAGTCCTTGATCTTAATTATTGTGATTCCAAATGCAGATTTTACTGGGAACTATATTCTTTGCCATTCAAATGGAAAATCATGATTGCTTGACTTAAGAGTTATTCTGGAATTAAAGCATATATGCCAATCTGACACATACTAATTGATTTCATATCAATCATTTTCTCAATGATTAATTTCTAGAGCTATTGCATAATCAATTTCCTGATGATTTATTTTTAGCATCATTACAGTCATTCCATATTTTAAATCCAATTGATGAGGAAGAGTCCCAAAAGTTTCTTCTGAATTTAATATTTCATTGGGACTATAGCTTCTTGCTGTTCATTTGAAAATGCATCTGATTTTGAGTCTCTGCCATGAATCCTATTTTTATCTTCTATAACTTTCTTGTTGTCATTAAATACACTGTATAAATGACACCAATATCCAACGGCAAATGACTATGCAGATTAAAAACAGAAATTATATTTTGTTTTTCTTCCACAAAAGTGTAATATCACAACATAGTAAAACTAAAGCCATTCAGATAAGTTAAAATGAAATATTTCTATGAAGTTATGCATAATTATCATACAAGAGATGATAGAGTGATGTCACAAATACAATTGAAAAGTATTTCTTCATTTTTACATATACTTTCTATACCTGAATCTGTCAGATAATAAAAAATAAACAATGTAATAGTTGATAATATACAAATATGGAAAAATAACAGCAAGGACTTAACAAGAATATTTATCAATAAAAGTATAATCTCTCTGGGTTTGAAATCTTCTTGTACCCAACTTATTTTTGTATTTTTTGTGTTTATTACTCATTTTTTGGTGTTTTATTACTGCCATTAATCTTTTTAATGCATGAAATTATGCAATAACCATGCAGATTAATGCATGGTTATTGCTGTTGTTACTCTAAAAATGATGATGACACACAGTCTTTGTGACATCATCATTCTTGGAGTAACCAAGTGGAGTGTTTTTCTAATAAAATTGTCTAATTTTGGCACATGACCATAGATTGTATCTTGACTAATGGTGACCATCTTTTAGAAAAATTTTAGAATCAATATGTTATGTCTATAGAATTATACCAGCCATAGAGATTGAAATATCTACTCAGATTATTTGAAGATTTGCTATCCATTTATCAATATAATTGCAAGGATTGCAAAACCTGGGAAAAGTAGTATCAAATGAAAGGAATCAACCTGTAGTCAAAGATCACAAAGAACCAGAGATCAAATCTGTACCAATTTTGAGATATACAAATCTTTTCCTTTAACACAATGGCATTGTGTTTTGCATATTTAATCAGATATCAGTGGGGCAAATCTTTAACTTTAGTAAATAGTCATTATATCAATCTATAAAGCTGTATATCTTGAAACAATCATTAGTTTGACTCCTGGTTTTTTTCTTAACAATGATCTATAGATTGATCTCTTTCATTTGTTTATCAATGTACAGATTCATTTATATTGAATTAAGCGTTATTAAATTTATGCAATTTTCAATATACACAAAAATTTTCTGAACAAATTAACTGCTTAAGCAGAGGGCCTATTGTAATTGAGATCATTTGTCTATATCTTTTCATTGTTCATTTGCACATACAACCAATGATACTATTCCTTTGTGAGGAGAGATTATTATTGGAGAGAGTACAATTTTACCCGGGTTTATGAGGCCCCAATATATAAGAACTTATTCATACAAGTAAATGTAATTTATACTAAAGATTACATTTACAAACATTTATCTCACTTTTTAATGAGAAGTGCTTAACAAACAAAAGTTTCAAAATCAAATAAGACATGCATTGCTAATCCAGAGGAATTCATAAAGAGTAATATAAGGTTTCTTATTGCAAAAATTTAAATAAAAGGACCAATAAGTAAAGGACGTTCAGTAAGATAAATTGTTTTTAATCAGAAACGTTTTGGCCATCCATGTAGCCTGTTTCAGTTAACTGAAACAGGCTACATGGATGGCCAAAACGTTTCTGATTAAAAACAATTTATCTTACTGAACGTCCTTTACTTATTGGTCCTTTTATTTAAATTTTTGCAATAAGAAACCTTATATTACTCTTTATGAATTCCTCTGGATTAGCAATGCATGTCTTATTTGATTTTGAAACTTTTGTTTGTTAAGCACTTCTCATTAAAAAGTGAGATAAATGTTTGTAAATGTAATCTTTAGTATAAATTACATTTACTTGTATGAATAAGTTCTTATATATTGGGGCCTCATAAACCCGGGTAAAATTGTACTCTCTCCAATAATAATCTCTCCTCACAAAGGAATAGTATCATTGGTTGTATGTGCAAATGAACAATGAAAAGATATAGACAAATGATCTCAATTA
>AYEL01065541.1:0-108705 GCA_000484575.1 Olivierus martensii
CAGAACGGCTCCCTTAGTACTCTATTTGAGTGGAAAGGGGCAATCAAAATTTAGCCACCAAGCTTACCATACAAAAAAAAAAAAAAAAAAAGAAAGATCTCTTTCATTTGGTACTACTTTTGCCGAGATTATAATCGTTAAAATTGTACTCTTTCGAAATCATCTTGTATGCAACTTATTTCTGTCTATTACTCTTTTTTGTTGTTTTATTACTGTTACTCTAATCAATAATTAATCCATATATGCCTATTGCCATTTGTTATTTCAAGAAATGATCACTGAGGTATATTCATTACAAGTATCTTAATCAATAGAACTATCTAATTTTAACAGGTGATTATAAATTGGTTTCTTAACTATCAGAGATATTTATTAAAAAAATTTAAAGATGACTGTATTTTTGGTTCATCTTTAAATTTTGATTTACAGATATGAGCTGTCAAGCAAGATGAATGAGGGGATGTGTACTTGGGCTGATTGATGATCAACTCTTCATTCTCCACCCATGAATTTCCCTAAATTTATTTGATAAAACTATTCACCAGAAAATGACTGTACAGGTTAGAAATGGACAAGTGAAGTTTTGATGTCACAAATATCATTAATAAAAAAAAATCATAATGATACATTAAAATGGAAGATGTCTGTACAGTTTATTGATTCTTGTTATTTTAACCAATATATATCCTCAAGTATTAAATTATGCATAATTATTGTATGAGAAATAAAGCAATGATGTAATTTAACCCACTAGAAAACAAACATTCCAGGTGGACACATCCTACTATCATATAAGTCATAAAGTTTTGCTGATTTTTGAAATTTTGTATATCTTTTTGAATAGTTATTTTAAAAATCTATACAAAAATTCAAATATGTCATAAAAAATTAAAAGCACTCCATATTTCAATTTTTAAAATAAAAGTTAATATCTTGTATTGGAAGTTTGTGCCTCCATCTAGTTTGTTTATAACAGGCTAAGCTCTAGTAAATTTGCAATGCATTATTTGCCAAACTATTTCAGTTTCTATGTATTATAAAATACAATGGATTTCGCTTAATTGGGACTAAGCCATTTTGGCCTAATTAAGCAGCTGCCCCAATTAAACGAAGTAATAATAAATTCAAAAATAAAATACAACATATGTAATTTGTAGGTAAATAAATAAAAGGTAAAAAAATATTAATTAGGAACCTATTTTAATGCTTTATTAAAATAGGAACATAATTACTGTATTATTTCAAATTTAAGCTGCCTTGAATTTAAGCCGCAGTACAATTTTAAAACTGGAAAATTGGAAAAAATAAAAATGAATTTTATAATAGGTATTAAAAAATAAGAAACATTTTTATTTACTTAAATAAGTACTAATATATAAATAAGCTACCTAATTTATTGATAATCTTCTTCAGATATACTGTCACTTTCGTTTTTAAAAAATAGTGCCAGAAAAGGTGACAGTTTGTTTCCATCAGCAGTTATAAACAGCATTATAGTAATTCGTGATTTTTTTATAATTAAAGTATGACAAGATATGATGCTATTGTACATAGCTACTATCAAACAGCAAGTGGATTAAATCAGAAAAGTACGAACGGGACACCGCTGAATAAATGCTTATCAACGGTCATAATATTATGTGCATGTATAGAGCGTAATGCAAAACCCCGATTGTTGGGGAGTGGGAGATCAGAAGAAATACAATGATAAAGTATTAGCTTTGAATTTAAACCATACCCAAGTTTAATGTCTTAAAAATTTGAATAAACAGTGTGGTTTAAATTTGATGTAATACGGTATTAGCTTTTTAGTGACCTCCTCTGACTTTGTCTTCAACACTGGGCTGCTGATATTCACGCCTCGCCCGCTAACTATAGAAAACCATTGATCTAAGCTGATATTCATGCCTCACCCGCTAACTATAGAAATCCATTGATCTAATTTTCTTTGACTTCTGGATCCTTTCCATCACACTTTCTTTTGGATGTTCCGACTTCTGGATCCTTTCCATCACGCTTTCTTTTGGATGTTCCCGGAATAGATCCTTTCCATCACGTTTTCTTTTGGATGTTCCTGGAATTTCTTTCTCTTTTCCATCACGCTTTCTTTTGGATGTTCCCAGAATTTCTTTCTGTAATTCATCACACTTTCTTTTGAATGTTCCTGGAATTTTTTTCTGTAATGCCCATCCTCACGCAGTTGATTTTATTGTTGTAGGAGACGCGCTATGGTAGATTTACACTCAGTTGATTTTCTTGTTGTAGGAGATGTGCTATGGTAGAGTTTGGTTTATTTCAGCAAGGTATTTCAGGTTTATTACATGGTAGAGTTTTGTATTAAATGGCTGGCTTTTAATTTTATCCAGCCAAGCAATTTTACTTGAAAGTGTAAAATCCTTTCTTGACATCTTGGCAAAGATTTAAAAATTTTAAGTAAAAAGCCGAAAGTTTCAATTAACAAAGCCGAAAGTTCTTCAATTATATTAAAGAATATTTCCACTTTTGATTTGTGCTGCATTATTCATGAATATTGTCAGAACTTTAAATAAAATTAATCCATTCAAAATAATAATTTTCTTAAATTACTGTAAATTGCTGCTCCTTCTTATGTATTTGCACTACAGATTATTATAGTGATCTTCATGTCTTGAATTTTTTCTTATTTTTATGAGGTTTTACAAAAAATTACCATATATATATATATATTCACATATAAGTTGATTTGAATATAAGCTGACTCCACTATCTCAAAAGTTTAAAAACTGATAAGGATTTGAAACTCTTATATAAGCTGAACTCCCAACTTTCAAGTGTGGAACAATATGACATTAAAATCAAAATAAATATATTATAAAAAATTATTAATATTATAAAATTTATACTAAAAGTTTACCTATTAGTAATACGATAATAAATTTATTAAAATATAAATAAATACTTTAAAATAAAGATATATTTTCATTTGATCATGTACAGAATTTTTTTGTTATAATTTTTAAGTAAAAATGTTAAGCAAAATAAAAATATAGGTTTACGTTTTTGATGCGATATACCGCAAATGATAATAATTTCACCAAAAAAATAAATGTGAAAAATGGTCAAGTTCTCTATCTCAGATTATTTATTTACTGTGTTTATTCAATATAACAATTTAGCAAAAAGTATTGATATCTCACCAAAAATATGTAAAAAAATGGGCCAAGTTTTATCAGTTTTTTGGCCACCAAAAAAATAGAAATCTAAAACGATGCCAAATTCCATTCCAATCCCAATGTCGAAAAATCAGATTTAAATACTGAAATAAATTCAACATAGTGTCACCTCTTGAGGCTTTTATTTGATAAGTTTTAATATCTATGATAACTTAATATAACTCAAAAAACTTGCCAAGTAAAAAGCCTGAAGATGTAACGAATTGCGTCGCTCTTCTATTTACTACCGTGTAGTAAGAAGACGAGTGATGCAAGTCGGCCGGATGGCCGCGTGCTAAAGCTTTGGCTTACCTCCCTGGAGGATCCGGGTTCAAATCCGGGTCCCACACCTCCAGTTTTTCCATGAGGTGGTCCGGGCCCGGCCTGTTGAACCCGATCCTTCAACCATCCGGTTGACCGGGTTCAAATCCGGGTCCCATACCTCCAATTTTTCAGGAGGGGTCCGGGCCCGGCTCGTTGAACCCCATCCTTCAACCATCCGGTTGACCTCATCATGGGTTTGGCCAACCTGTGATGGGTTTTATAAGTGGCCGCCGCCAGATACAGAATATCCCATTTGGATATGGCGGCTTAACCTAACTAACCAACCAACCAACCAACGAGTGATGCAATGCGACGCGTCGTGACGCTTTGTGTAGTTGATGATGATTGGCTAGCTTTAAATGATTATAACCCGAAAACTGTGCCATATGTTCAGTAGATATTTTCGACTTGTTTCCAGGACCCTTATCAGTACACAAAATTTTACGACGAAGTTTTTCTTCACTTTGTAAATTATGGCATATGAATATATCAAAAACTAATAATTGCAAACTGTTGCAGTTTAGTTTATGAAAGTTTAGAGCAGGGGTGGGCAAACCGCGGCCCTCCAACTAATAGCTATAATGCTAAAAATTTTATCGACAAATAAAATGAATACAAAAAAATATTAAATCAGTTCTATATCTCAGCAATACTGTTATGTAATTTCTAGAAAACTAATAAATAATAATTAATATGGTAGACTGTACATGTCATTACAGTATCATATTTCTTACAAAAATGCATTTTATTAATTGTTAACCAGAATAAACATCATTGCTTAAGAAATCGTTTACAAAATACATTCAAAATCAAATAAAATCGTTTTTTTAGTCAATCAACTCAATACCTTTTGTAATTTCACGGTGTTAGTATTTAACATTTGTGCAATTTCCTAAACAGTTATGTTTTTAATTATTGTTTCAAATTTAAAATGATTAAATTATAATTTTAATATATATTTTAAAAGGATTTCGACCCTGCCGAACATTTCTGAAAATGGCGTTTCACTTTTTCGGACTGCTGGCATTATTCAAACCCATGATTCATATAACAGCCAATTAAATCTGATCTACTAAGAAAATTGGCTTAATTTTAACATGTCACTCTTTTATATTATCTTAGTCAACAAAGGCAGCCCTTAGAAAAAGTTCAGGATCTTTCACCAATGAAAGCTGATCAACTAAGAAAATTGGCTTAATTTTAACATGTCAGCCTTTTATAATATCTGCTGATCTACTAAAAAAATTGGCTTAATTTTAACATGTCACCTTTTATAATATCTTAGTCAATAAACCTCTTTAGGATCTTTCTATTTTGGTTACATAATTTTCTAAGAGAATTTTGTCACCTGAGACAGTTATTAGGTAAAGGCGGGATTTTGGGAGCTTTTGTTTGCTATTTTGTTTTACGCCCCTTTCCAGTCAGATAGATTACTAAAGCGCAGGATCACTTCCAATCACAGGTGGAAGGGGTCTTTTTTTGGTCAACAGATGACGCCAAACTCCATTCTTGTAGAATACTATGTGGGAGGGCGAAACAAGCCCTTCCACAGACTGCCCACCCCTGCAGAGGGGTCAACCGGATTGTGGAGGACAGGGATCAACGGGCCGGGCCCTGACCCCATAATAAAATTTTCAAGGGGTGGGACCCGAGACGCGAACCCGGGTCCTCAAGATTGGAAATCCGAAGCGTTTTACACGCGGCCAATCCGGCCGACCCCGTGGAGGAGATCAGATGGTGAAGAATAGGGATCGCTGGGAAAGTGCGGCCCTAAGCTATATTTCATTGATGCAATATGGCCCTTCCTTCCAAAAGTGCCCAGCCATGGTTTAGAAGATTTGTAGTTATAAAAGGAAATAAATTATTAAGCAAAACTTTTAGGAATGATGATGATGATAGATTATTAAGTAGAATAGTTGCAGTAACTTCTCTGATTAAAGTGCCATTTCTCTCATCATTCCGACCAAGAAACATCCCCATCATATTATTTGGAAAAATAATTTGTTAAAAAATATTTTGTTGTTCAGTTCACTAGTAAATTATTTTGAAGACTATAAAATACTCACCACCAATAGGCCAGCAATGGTACAAAGGGTACACAGTACATCAGCGATATATAAAACCAATCCCTCAATAAATAGGCTATTCCGGTATAAATAATCAAAGCTATGGGGAAAAATGTTCCACAAATCATTCCGGTGATGCATCTCTTATTGGGAACAGTAAATTCGGTAACTACAGTAGAAATATGCAATTAAAATAATATAAAACTAGATATGCCATATAAATGTTTTTAAAAACTTACTGAGAACGAAAGGAGTAAGATAACAAGATGATGTGATGAAACCCAAAATGCCTCTGTATACTATATAAGCTATATAATTAGGTGGAAAGCAAGATACCAGTCCAAAAATTATAACTGAGAGGAGTATGATAAAAAAGGAAGGTTTTCTACCCCATCTGCAACATTTTTAATAGAATTAGGGTTGTAAATAACACCAAGCACTTGAAGCAGGACAAACACAAGTTTATTATTAGATATATATAAACACATATACTAATAATAGTCTGCTTCAAGTGCTTGGTGTTATTTACTACGTTAATAGAAGCAGCGGAACTAGGTTGATTAAAATTATAGAATTAGGGTTATTTACAAAGAACAAAACTAAATGTAAACTATTAGTTTATATATACCTGTCTCCAATATATCCAAACAATAATTGACTGAAGACGGTGCCTACATAAAACATAGAATTGGATAACGCAGTCATCCATTTCCGACTACACACCACATTCATCTAAAATATGAACCAAAATAATTATATAATTCTATAGTTATAAAATTTTAATGAACATGTAATTAAAAACAATAAACTGTAATCAATAACTGTAACTGTAAAACAATAAACTGTAACTGAAATTACATTAATCAATATATTTAAATGCACGAAAATAAAATTTTTTTGGATATTATTTTCATGCATTTAAATATATTTTCTTTTGTGTTGAACAATAAAAGGATACATACAGTAAATTAGATGGATGAATAATATCAAAATATGAAAAAGTGAACTGCATTTGAAACACAGTTACGCCTTGGAATTCTTTCATCTGTTATATCAAAATAAAGTAAAATTTTTTCTGATGTTAATCCAAAAAAAGAAATATTACTCTGAATACGAAATTTTTATTTTTTCATAAAAAATAACTTGAATTATTTTTTATTCAACTAATTAATTCTAAGAATAAATAACAATGCAAAGAAAACTATTAAAATATTATCCTCTAATGAATGAATGATAATTTATTAAAAATAAGGAAAACTTAAAAGCTGATTTTAGTAAAACATAGATTTACTTACTGAAGTAAATTATTAAAAATAAATAGTAGTTTTAAATAAATGGTTAATGATTAAATAAATTCCTAGTTTAATTTCTGTGATGATGAACTTAAAAATTTTAATATTATAATCTAAGAATGCGATCATTATTAATACTTATAGTATCATATCAAAATTGATTTAGTTCATTAATTTAATGCAAAAAATTGTCAGAATGATCAACTTACCTCGGTAACTAGAGTATTATGATAAGTAGATCTATCGTAATTCCATCCATGACGGCAATTAATTACAGGCCAACTGGTATTAGGTGTCGATACGTTATTAAGGAGATAATTTATGGCTACCTGGGTGTAGTTGACATCGTACATTTGACATTGACTGTAGACCGACTCTCCATCTCTCCGTTCTCGAGGTAGGCTAAGGTTTTTGACGATATCCGAAGGAAGACCACGACTTTCTAGTTCTGGAATTTCACACCAATGATCGGGAGTAGCGGAAACAAAAGCGTAACTTAAAAGTACAAAAGCCAAAGGAAAATTAGCCGGAATTAACAAAGCGCAATATAAAATGATCTGATAACGTCCAAAACCACCCAAAGCTGGTAAAATATCGTCGAAGTCCATCGCCACGCTGTTAGCTTTGAGTAATCGTGTCAATGCAGTTTTTACATCTGCATAGAAGAGTTAAACCGGTTTTATTCAGACTTGTTTATGTATGACGAAATGGTGCTATCCCGGAATGCATTATATTGCTCACATAATAATAGGAAACACTCGACAAACAGTCTTCTTCGAACTGATCGTCGTTGCGTGTCTACTAGAACACCGAATAATTCTGTTATTTTTCTGCATATAAAATAACGTAGGAAACAAACGTGGCAAAAATTTAAGACATTTCCCAAAATCACTTATCAGAAGATGAAGATCATATTAATGCGATCAACCTTATCAATGAGTTTTTAAAAAAATAAGAAAATAGAGTGCCTTAAGTGCAATTTATTATCTATATTTTTACGATTATAAATTCGTATATATTTCAATGCATTTATCAGTGATTAGTAACGTCTTGGCTATGAGAAAACTTTTAGATGAATGTCTATTAGTTTGTCCACATACCACAATCGATGTTGATGGCCGTATGTGATAAACTGTGTCGTATGATCGTTACATACGACGTATCATATGTGACAAGTTAACAAGTGTATAACCTCAATTAATAACACCAATACACACGACCAGAAAAATGATCGCGTTCTGATTGGTCCGATTTAACACCGGACCACAATCCTGGTCCGTAATCTGATACTTACTTTGTTTTCTTTGACTTGTGATCTCTCACATGGGGTAAATTTATAGCTGCTGAAAGCTTTACTACAGTCACGATATGACTATGCGCATACCTCCTACGTAATGTGTCGTCATGTGACGTCAACTGAGTTGCAAACACGAAGACTATGTCGTCGTCGTTCTCCAAGCAATGATAACCAGGTGTAGATTGATCATCGCTAAAATTAACGGATAGTAATAAACAGACAAATAAAATGCGTTCTTGACACGAAAATACAAATATAAGTTGGGTACAAGACTTCGAATCCAGATAGACTGTATTTTTATTTATAAATACTTTCAAAGATCTCGTTGTTATTTTTCTATATTTACATATTACTAAAAATATTAGATTATATTTATTATCTGACAGATTCAGGTACATGAAAGATATGTAAAAGTGAAGAAATATTTTTAGTCGTATTTGTAACATCATCACAATATCTCTTGGATGATAATTATACATTAATTCACAAAAATCTTTCATTTTAGCTTAACTGAAAGGCTTCTGAACTGCCATGTGCCGACATCACACTTTTAAGCAAGAAAAAGAACAGAATTTTCTGTTTCGGAACTGTACGGTCATTGGCCAATGGCTCGAATGTTTAATGACATCAAGAAAGAATAAGTGAGATTCATGGCAATGTGCCTCAAGGCAGATACACTTTCAAACGAGCAGCGAAAAACAGGGCCGATGAAAGGATGGGGATAATGGGGTAAAATTCCCTCGGTCCGGGATTCGCATGGGCCTGGACATCATTCCACAATTTGTTTTTGTACACGCTAATTACAGCAGAAGGACGGTGCTGAAAATTCCAAAACGGATTAATTAATTTCCCAACCTTATAAGTTTAAAATTATTTGGATCCGATATAAATTTTCCCCTGGTCCTGTGACGTCTGAGACGAGTTCAATAGCGAAGCGGTTGCTGAATAGCTATTTTGCAGTGGCGCTCGTTGCTGCAGCAATGTAACTAAACGGTGAAGATGGTAAATCTAACATCAAAATGGCGGAGAATAGTGTAACAACCAAATTGTCATTTTGCAGCGGCGCTCGTTGCTGCAGCAATGTAACTGAACGGTGAAGATGGTAAATCTAACATGAAAATGGCGGAGAATAGTGTAACAACCAAATTGTTGATTATTTCCCCGATTTATTTATGTTGGAATCTGGAAAAGATTACAATATTAAAAACCTGTTGTTATGTTGTTATTAAAGTAATGTTATTTTTCGATGGAGGCATCCATCTTGTCGATTAGATCTGCAGCTATACTCTATTCCGCTGCGAATTCTAACTTAGCAGTGCTGCGCGCTAAATGGCAGCAGTGCGTTCAGTAGGGATTGACTAACTTAGATATCGCAGCCGCTGCTCTGCTGAACTCGCCTCTGTCAACGCCCCTGGCGAAAATTCCAGTGGAGTATTTAATTAAATTCAATAGAAACTTCTAGAATTACTCCTAATTAATCGGATATAAAATGCAGAATAATTGTAATGTTGTTAAGAAATAAGGCAACAGCAGATTAATTATCCAATAGCGCTAAATTAATCGTTAAGAAAATACTGTAATTGGGAGGAGATCAATCAACGTGTGTCAAGTTGGTCGGATATAAAATGCAGAATAATTGTAATGTTGTTAAGAAATAAGGCAACAGCAGATTAATTATCCAATAGCTTAGCGCTATTGGATAATTAATCTTATTAATCGTTAAGAAAATACTGTAATTGGGAGGAGATCAATCAACGTGTGTCAAGTTGGCGAACATGCTTGAATTCCCAGAATGACTCTTTAAGTCAAGTGATCATGATTTTTCATTTGAATGGCGAAGAAGTTCCCAGTGAAATCAGCATATGGAATCACAATAATTAACATTCAAGATGAATCAGTGAATTTAATTGGAGTTTATTTTGAAAAATATATTTTCACATGGTCAATTATATATTGCAGAATCATCTGCGAGTGTTTCAGATAATTTTTAATTTGTTCTTTACAGTTTTCTCGAAAATTCTATAATTAATTTTTATAAAGAAATATGTTCTTAATAAGAAAAACTTCGTTAATAATAATGAAATTTTGCCTAATAATTAAATTAAATTTTGAAATCATTCACCGATAACCAACATATTCTTTTATTGTTGGCGTAGCTGCAACGGGTTTACTATACTGTTCATCTGATAAAGATAAAATAATATAAATAGGTTATAAATCTAAAATGAAGCCTATAGTAATTTTATGCTTAATATATAAAAACATATAATATGTGTTAATGTGTATATGTGTAATTATATATAATATGTGTCTAATCATATTACAAATAAAAAAATTCACACTTATAAAATTTTATATATTAATGATACATCTTATTTGATACGATATAAGCAAATTCGTTATTCAAATATCTATTTTATTTTATTTCTAATTTTTACAAACATTTTTTCATTTTAAAAAGGTAAAATGGTAGCTTACCTGTCGGTAGAAGCCCTGTCGAATCGCGTGCTACCGGCATCGAATGTGACGACTAATTTCCTTGGTGACGACCAACAATGATGATGACCGATTTTAAAAATTCTGGATTATTGCAGATCGGAAACGACTGATATATAACCTGAAAACCGAAAGCCAGGGTTTCTTCTCTATGCGAGTGGGATGCCCGGAGAGAACATAAAAAGCGGATATTCTATATCACGTGACCAGAAAGTACACGTCAGAAATGACAAAAAAATGACGTGTATGTCAATCATCTCTAATCAGGTGACATTTCCTGCTTTCATCTGGAAAAATGGCTAGCATCATCCGCATTGAAAAAGAATCCACTCAATATTGTCGAAGTATGAAATGCAGACGAATAACATCGAGAAGACTCTGTTATAAATCAATGCAGAATGCATTTATTGATTTGTCAGTATAAGCATTTTTACAAATTGTTACTTATTTTCGTTCCAGTAAAGTCCAACGTTCACCATCACACCGTTAATTAACATATTGTGGCATATTTCAAGATGGCGGCGATTATACAAAAAATTTCTCGGTTCATATTCGGTACTTTTCATTAAAATCAATGAAATAAGAAACTTTTAATTGCTCCCATTGTGAAATCTATTATAATATACAGTATATAAAGTTATTTCAGTACTTTTATAACTAAAATAACAACAGTACAATCAGTATCAGTTACGAAAAACCCGATTTACGAATAAAGTTTATGTATGAATTATGTTCTTAACTAGAAGAGCGCTTTATAAATTATTTGTTGATTAATAATAATTTACAGTTGAATGAAAATAAAATCGATACATATAAAATTTTCGTCTAAATTCTATACATCCATATGAGAGTAGATTGGTATCAAATATATAGATAGGTTAATTCACACCTTTCTTACTCCTTGCAGATAGAAATGATTAAAAAAAAGAAAATGTCGTGTAAGCTGAGATTTACTTGGAGATATTTAAAATTTACTATCAATACTGATGATATCAAGATATACTTTATATAGTTCAGATTTATACGGTTTGATCATTTATGATTCAACCGCACGGATTCACATAAAAAATTTAGAAAGTTGTAAATAGCATTCAAACAATTACTAACTTTATGGAAAGTTAATCATTGTCTATATCTTTTGATGAAAAACTGTCTAATTTTAAATGCACGTAAAATAGTTCATCTCATTAGTTACCACGATATTAAATAAACACCTATATTCTGATTTACACGATATTATTTACACTATTTTGCTTTTATACGGTTTTCAAAATAACGGATTTTCAAAAATAAAAATTGTTAAAAACAAAAATTTATGTTGCGCACATATTTGTACAGTAATTTTTTACTATCGTTCGTTTGTTAACAATGACATTAAATCTAAAAAAAGGGAATTCCCCCTTTTTTGTACACAAAAAGCATTCATATTAATTAGCGCAGTAAATCTTTAGCAGCAGAAAATACAGTAATTTTTTAGTATCGTTCGTTTGTTAACAATGACATTAAATCTAAAAAAAGGGATTTCCCCGCTTTTTTGTACACAAAAAGCATTCATATTAATTAGCGCAGTAAATCTTTAGCAGCAGAAAGGTGCATATCATTACTTTTTCTAATCGATTAGATTAGATTACTTTGGTTAAGTCGCCATACTTTATGGGATATTCTGAATCTGGCGGTGGATACTTCTAGAGCCCATCACATGCTGGCCAACACCCATGATCGGGTCAACCAGATAGTTGAAGGATGGGGTTCAACGGGACGGGCCCGGACCCTTCCTGAAAAAATGGACTTGTGGGATGTAGATTTGAACCCGGATCCTGAAGAGTGGTAAGCCATAGTTTTACCACGCTGCAATCCGGCCAACTTTTCTAATTAGAAATTTTTAAAACTTCATATTTAATGGATTTTGATTTGTATTTATTTTTATTTTACATTGAAATAAATAAATTTAATTAAATAATTGACTAAATTATGTGAATTTTGTTTTTTTTTTCGATTTACATGGTTTTTCATACAAAATGCCACGATTTCGATTTACACAGTATTCTGAGGAACCGATCTTCCGTATAAATCGGTGGATAGGTGTATAGAGAAATTTAATATCATGTCATTTTTTGTCGAAACATCAGATAAATTATTATTTGAAATATCTAAAAAATTAATGTTTAAAGATAACTCATTTGTGTTTTATTTTTATTTTTGGGAGTTTTTATTCTTTTTTTATAAGGTCCTTATAAGGTCAAGTTTTGTTGTGGGAACACAGATTGTTATCTTTTAATGTAACTACCTACTAGAATTATACTCTAAATAATAAAAAATATGAATAATTATTACAGAAAATAGTTTACTGTATTATTATAGGAAATATTTATTGAATAGAAAGCTATTTAATAATTCTTTTTATTAAACGGAACTATTTAATAGCTTTTTATGGTATTCAACATGCATATTATGCCATCGAAGATGATTTATTGGTGAATTTTCAAATCCCTTATCCTTAAATCATTCCAAAATTAAGGACACCTTCAGAAAATAAGAAATTAATTGAACTGAGGATGAATTTTTATCTTAATTTAAACTAAACAAAACCGGAATTGGAATTTGAATTGGACAAAATAAATTTTCTATGATAACAACAAGCAGATTAACAAGTAATATTCACTATATTATAATAAAATCAATTTTACCATTTTATTTTTGTGAAAATTTTCTTTCTAAAGTTCCTTCAACTCTATTGCATAATTTCCTATCAACTGTGTAAACATTATATTCAATACACCGTTTTTTTAACACGAACGAGTAAGGATGTTTGTGAGTTTTAACTGTGCATGCAATAGCAGATAATTTTTATGCTAAAATTAAAATACTTTATGCGCCTGTGAATGAACTTTTAGCGTTTATATTATCGTATAAAAGAAAAAAAAAAAAGATTTAAAATATTACAAATATTATAAATTCTGTTACCATTAATAATTTTTTTATAATTTTAGTCTATGCCTATTTTTCAAAGAAATGTAAATAATTTCATTGTGTTAAAAACGTAACAAAAATTGTCAAGATCATTGAAACATTTAATAAATATCCAACTTGAGCAATCTATGAAATCATAATTTCAAATAATTTTATTAATATTATATATTTTAATCATGACGTATTGTTGCTTGATGCATATCGATATTTGGATGTAATGCTTTCAAAATAAATAAATTTTGAAAGTTCTTCTTCAGTATTTTTTTAATTATATTTAGAAACATAATAAGTGTTATTACCAGTACGGTAATTAGCATATTTACAAATGAAACATTTTAGAGCTCATCATAGTATAGTCATCAGAAGATATAGGATAAATATCAATATCCAGCCTCCGAAATGCTTTTTAAAGTGCCCTGATGGAAGTACAGAAGAGAATATACCTTCCATCTTGAGGATTAAGATCTATTTTAGTTCCTGTATTATATGGTTTTTAGTATGTCCATTATCCATAGTAAGGGATGATCCTTATCATTCAGCAGATTCTATCCACGAATATAGCGGATGACCATGTGTTTTTGAATGGTCACATCGCATAATAATTAGCATAGTGGACATAAAATAATAAAGAATTCCCTTTGAAAAATAATTTGGAAGAGTTTGTATAAGATAATCTAATTGGATGAGAGATTTTCCAATTAATACTCTGCCAGCAATGAAAAAAAAATTCGATTATTAAAACAATATATCGCATAATAATTAGCATAGTGGACATAAAATAATAAAGAATTCCCCTTGAAAAATAATTTGGAAGAGTTTGTATAAGATAATCTAATTGGATGGGAGATTTTCCAATTAATACTCTGCCAGCAATGAAAAAAAAATTCGATTATTAAAACAATATTTTTAATTTTGTTATGCATACTTAAGTAATAATTAAATTAATGAGTAGTATATTTTATATTGAACAAACAAATAATTTTGTAACAATTTTAATTTTTTTTTAATTCTATTTAATTTTGATTAAATTTTTTTTGAAATACTTATCAGCGACTGAATATATTGTTTACGACTCAGTATGGAAAAAATTATCCAACTTAACTATAAAATTTAATATATAGAAAACATCATTTAGCAGAAATTTTCTTCCCTTTTTTTTATTTCTTTTATTTAATCAGTTTTGATGTATTTTGAGAGTTTTTAAAATAAATAATTATTTAACCTGTTTGTCCATTGGTCGAAAACAAGATGAATAGAACAGGAAGGACAGATGGTTAAATAATTTCGCTTATATAAAGTGACGATGAGATTAATGATTTTCAGACATCGTAAATTATCTAAAATGATCATGATATATTTAATCCCTATCGCCCTCCAGTTTCTTTTAGCATTCATCAACAGTGCATTAACAGCTGAACTTTGCGGTAAGAATTTTTTATTTTGTCACTATCGTAACTTCTTGCTTTTAAAATATGCACATCATTCATTCATTTAATTTGCATCCTCTGCGTACAGGGTTGTACAAGATGAGCAATTCTTCTCGATCCATTGTAAGTCTTATCCAGCCCTTAATATTCTCGATCCATTCTCTTTTTGGTCTTACTTTAGCTTCTCTTGCTTTCTGTTCTTCTTTATATTAACAGTTTTGATAGTGTTCATGAAGATCCTCGTTACAAGTGCCCCACAAACTGATCTTCTTTAATGTTGTACATCTTAGCAATTTTATGGGTGCGTTCAGTGAGAGAACAGATCCAACAGAAAGAATTCGACCGGTCGTGGAATGTTATC
The DNA here is from genome assembly GCA_000484575.1 of Olivierus martensii. Lineage (NCBI taxonomy): Eukaryota > Metazoa > Arthropoda > Arachnida > Scorpiones > Buthidae > Olivierus > Olivierus martensii. Next base: position 15,425 of record AYEL01065541.1, read on the forward strand.
TCATATTCATTGAACGTTAGGTGGTAGAACAGATTATTACAATATGGCTGACAACGCCAAGTAAGCGAAATATGCGATGACCTTGGCGATAACGAACCCTTTACGTTGATTTTCGATGAAAACTACTCAAAAGAAATTGTGCAAAATCTTACCCTTAATTATTAATGATGAAAATAAAAGAATGAAAATCTTAATATATAATTAATAAAAATTATAAAAAATAATTATCATACATTTTTAATAATTGCACAATAAATAAAGCACTTTCCTCTTGTAGTAATTCATAAGTTTTTTGTGAAACTTGGGTATTCATTTTTTATCGTCGTTAATATTTGTTATGGTTATAAGCTCGCTTCCAACAAAAAGCGCTGCCATCTTGAAAAACTTATGGATCATACTTTTGTACTGACAAGTGAGTCAGAACTTGTAGATCCGGTCTGCCACCTATCGCTTGCCACTTGTCGTTCAGCAAAACAGATCCAAAACTTTTGTGGATCAGGTCGTACATGACAAGTGAGTTAGAACTTGTAGATCCGGTCTGCCACCGATCGCTTGCCACTTGTCGTTCAGCAAAACAGATCCAAAACTTTTGTGGATCAGGTCGTACACTGAACACACCCTATCTCTTCTCAACATCTCATTCATTATTCTATTCTTATAGCTTATTCTTTCCATTCCTCTGTAGCAACACATTTTGAATGCCTCAATCATTTTCATCTCTTTTTTAGTTGGTTATAAAAAGAAACTTTTAACAGTTAAGTGAAATATAAACTCAAAATTTCTAAAATACTGTAGCTTATTCTTTCCATTCCTCTGTAGCAACACAGATCGAATGCCTCAATCATTTTCATCTCTTTTTTAGTTGTTATAAAAAGAAACTTTTAACAGTTAAGTGAAATATAAACTCAAAATTTATAAAATACAAAATGATTTATAAATATCTAGTTTCTTCCTTCAAGAGTAATCATTTTACGCTTGAAGAATTCAATGAATAAATCCCAAATTCCATTCTTCATTTTTTAGAGGAATCCGAAAACTGTCAGTTGATCCCCATCATTAAATACACCAAATGACTTCATTTTGGCATTCTCCAGTCCATGATCAGCTCTTAATTTATATCGCTTGTTGAAAAATCTGGAATGTTATTCGTTAAAATAATCCAATTATTTTTACTCTCGTTTTAGATGAAAATAGTGTTTTAGCGATTACTGATTATACTATTGAACCATATCCTATGGTAAAGGGTAAATATACCACAGTTGTTGCCACTGCCAATCTTACTTCAACAATACCTTGCAAATCTAATATTATAGTAACCTTACATTCTGCTAAAACTTGCGATGATGAGAAAGTTCTTGCAGGTAAAGAACTGTAAGTATTATTTTAAATTATTTTTATTCTCTTTAATTCATGATAAAAATTGCATTCATATGAAGAAATGTGCTACCAACTTAATAACGATTTAATCGATATCATGTAACGATATATAAAGCAATTAATCGATTGAACAATGAAATAAAATTAATAATTTTATAAAATATGACTATATTGTTATTATTTCAGCCGAATGAAAGTTAGTAAAGTTTATAAAAAGTTTTCTCAAGATTGTTCACCTGATTGTCCTTGTTCGGATGAATCTAACAACGAAAGTGTGGTAAATCCTGGAGTAAAGACATATAAAATTACCATTCCTTCACCTACTGAATCTGTAAGTATTTTAATACATAATTTAATAATTATATTTTATATTAATTTTAAATAATTTTTATTTAAATCAAATTCAGGGTTGCTACGATATTAATTTCATCATTGAAAATGAGGAGAGTGGAGAAATCATTCGTTATGCATGTATATCTAAGGAAAACATTGAAGTGGTGGAATAAGAGTTTCAACAATCTTATCAAAAATTCGCTACAGAACTTTACGCCTGAAAAATATGGGATTAAAAATAAATTTTTTGAAGAATTATATCTTTATAAGTCATGTTGTTTCGATTAGAATTAAATTCCTTTGTTCACTTGCTGATAAATTTTTACATAAATTTACATTATAAAAGAGGAAACAGATCTTAAAAATTATCATTGTTATACATTTCTCTAAATGTTACTGACTTCAAAAATGTAACAATGTATATTAATGGTTAAAGGAACATAGAAAAAAGAAGCACTTAAAGGGGAAAAAATCATAATTTTAAGAAAAATAAATATTAAAGCTGACTATATGTATATAAAAATAATTTAATGCTTCATTATATATAAAATAAATTTCTCAGTATCATATAATTAAAATAATATATAATTATTTTATATAATATGTAAGTACCGAATTGATTCCTTTGCCCAACCCCATGGGCAAAAGGAATCAATTCAAATGCCACTAGTAAATGAACGAGAAATTGTGAATACGACTTTACTACTTATTGACTCAATTTTTGAATTAGACTCAGAACATAATATATACAACATCTTTTAATTTTAGCATTGATAAGTCTACGTTTCCCAAACATAATGCAGCGTGTCCGTCACTGAATCGAAGAAATTTAAAACAAAGAAGAATTTTGTTATGTTACTATACACATATTAATTTATTTTCGTTATATTTTCGTCATTTATTTGATTATTTATGTTATAAAGTAGTTATTCCGAAAACAGACATAGACTCACACCCTCTCAAATACGCGCGATCTGAGAATTTCGCTTATTCTTGCTCGATTCTTTTTCCCCCATAATTTTTAACACACTTCGAGTTTTCACATTGAAAATTTTCACATTGTGCTTTTGTAATAGCTAATCTCGTCGATAAATTTATTAATGCATAAAGTATCATAGTAAAAAATATCAGATTTCTAGCAGTACAGTTCGTATAGTATGCTTTTGTAATAGCTAATCTCGTCGATAAATTTACTAATGCATAAAGTATCATAGTAAAAAATATCAGATTTCTAGCAGTACAGTTCGTATAGTATGCTGTATATTATCAGCGCCGATATCGGTAAACGAAATGTTAAAGAATTATATATATTTTAATTTTTTGTTTTTACGCTCGACATTTTGACCATCAAGATGCCAATGATGTTTTCCAAGATACAAGAGGTGCGAGATTTTTCGTTTTGATCAACGTTTGGAGCGTCATCTATTTACAAAAATGATAATTTTCCCGAATTCTTTCGCCCACATGCTTCTTTCTGCCCGGACTACCTCTATATATTTTTGTATTTCTCTGCCTATGGTTTCTTCCGCCATTCTATTTCACAATTTTTGATCGTCTTTATAAATATTCTATTCACGTACAGTTTCCTTAACACGAATGAATGAGGATGTTCCTGAATAAATGCTCATAAAAAAACCTAATAATTTTTCGATTAGAATTAAATTACTCTGTGCACTTCCTGATAAATTTTTATCATTTTCATTATAAAAGAGGAAACAGATTTAAAAAATTATCATTTTTATAAATTCTCTAAATGCTACTGACTACAGAAATATAACAATGTAAATTAACGGTTATATATTCATATATTTCTCTACCTATGCTTTCTTCTCAAAGAAAAATGAGTACTTTCCTTGTAAAATCGTTAGAAACATAACTAAGATTCTCACTATCGTTGAAATATTAGACAAAAGTTTAATGAAATATCTGAGCAGTTTCTACATTCAGGTATTAACACTAAAATTTAAGCATCATTTCTAACCTTTGTCCTTTGCTAAATATCAACATCGCGACATAATGTTCAAAATAAATAAATTTTGAAAGTTCATTCAGAATTGTTCTACTCAAATGTTAAACAACACTATCGATCTTTAAACGATGTAATTAAATATTTATCAATTAATCATGATTTATAAAAAATGGCTAATATGTTAATATTTATAAATAAACCATTTTAGAGCTCATACACAGTCATCATAATTCAGTCACTAGATGATATATAATGAGGATTATATAAGAAATTAAAAATATTCTCATAAGTGAAGTAATCCAATCAGATTTGGATATATTCTAGTTCCTATGATTCCAAAATGTTTTCAAAAAGTGACCCATCCCTTAACACTCAGCCACATTCCATCACCAAAATGACGCCCGACAATGTGCCTTTGAATGGTCGAATTGCATAATATCCATCTTAGCAACTGAGTTAAAGCGAAAGAGAAGAATCCACTTAGAAACTAATCCTCAGGTGTTGAATAAGTATTCTAATAGAGTGAGAAGTATTGTAGTTGCTATCCTAGCAACACACGAAGAAAATTCTGATCGATTAGTTGCATTAGCATAACAACAATTGTTTTTTATTTATTAAACATATCTTAGAAGTAATTAAATTAATAAATTCATATTATATATTACACAGACACGTAATTTTGCGAGTTAAATACAATAATTTCTATTTTTCCTATTTATTTTTAGTTAATAAATAATTTTTCAAATATCTATCAGCGACTATGCAGATAATGTTTAGGATCCAATATGAAAAATGTTCCAATGCGTAACGGAAATAATGATACAAATTTTTATATTAAAAAATCTTTTTTTCGGAAAATTTCCGTCCTTTTGTTCGACTTATTTTATTTAATCGGTTTTGAGGAACTGAAAGAATTTTACACGCAATTTTCTTATTCTGACCTATCAGGGAATGGCAAGAAAAAATTTCTTATTTTAGCAATTTTTCTACTGGTGGAAAACAGAACATATGAAAAGAATGAGGAAGTGCAATTGATTAAATAATTTCGCTTATATAAAGTGAGCATCGGACTATCGATTTTCATACACCGCCAATTATTTAAAATAAATTATTTCTATTCTTGTTAATTTATTAGATAAAAATTATATTTGCATGAATTAAATAGTATGAATATACTGTAGTTCTAAGAGACAGAGACAAATAAATACTTTATTTAAGATATCGTATAATCGAGTAATTAGTTCTTAAAAAACATGAATAGAATGAAATAATTTATAGAATATTACAAAATCACTATTATTTTAGCGAAATGGGAATTAAAAAAGCTATAGACATCATTCGTCGAAGTTTGTGTCCTGACGGCGAGTGTCCTTGTTCGGATGAATTTGCCAAAGACGAGGAATTAGAACCTAAAGAATATGAACTTAATTTTAACATTCCTTCAGCGTTTGATCCGGTAAGTATTATAATAATTGTGAAACATAATTTAGCGATTACTATATTGCATTTTTTATTCATTTGTATTAATTTAATTATTCGACTATTTTTATTTTTAAATAAAATTTAGGATTACTATGATGGTAATTTGATTATTGAAACTATGGATAGAGACGAGGTTAAAACCCTTGCAGACATGAAAGCGGAAAATTTTCGAATCAAATAATCGAAGTGAACGAAACTCCACCAGAGAAATTCAAGACTAAAATAAGGGCTTAGAATTCTACATAAAATTTATTTTTTTTTTTTATCTTTAAAAATCATGATAACTTTCTCTAGTTGTATAAATATATTATGTATATCTGTTAATGAAAAATGAATAAAAACTATAATCAAATGCAATAAATATCTTTAAAAATCATGATAACTTTCTCTAGTTGTATTAATATATTATGTATATCTGTTAATGAAAAATGAATAAAAACTATAATCAAATGCAATAAAATCTCCATACTTTGAAGTGGACAGAATGGATATTATACTGAAATGCCGAATCAATGGACTATAATGTATTTCATCTGAAACCCTTTTTTTGTCAAAGATGGCGCTCTTTAAAATAATCACTAAAGAGGTGAATCAGAATCTACTACAAATTTCTACTCCTGGATGCTTAAGGCCGTGACACACTGAACGCGACGCGAAGCGGAGCGAAGCAAAGATGACAAAAAAATTTGCAACCTTCGCTTCGCGTTGCACTGCGCCGCAGCCTGTCTACATTGCAGCCGAGTTATTTCTCATGTTTCGTGGATTTGCGATAGAGATCGTTTGCGGAGTGTGGTTGATTTGTTATTAGAAAGAAATAATCGTATATTTTCATATTCTTTTAATCTCATGTCATCTAGATATAGTCTTTTCTGTACTTTTAAAACAAATTCTATATCTGATTCCCAACCACACGGTTGAACTTTCGCCATTTTCCAAGTATATAAAACATTCATTTCTATTGGTTGATTGTTTCCTCAGCGTCTTACAACTCCGTATTGTTCGCGCGTGCTGATTGGTCAATGTTCAACTTTTTCATCTCCTTTCGCACTGCTACGCGCGTTAACTCGAGCAGCCGCACGGGAAAAGCTAGTCCAAGGCACACTGTACGGGCGTAACCGCGCGAAGTTGCTTTCTTATGCTTCGCTTCGCGTCGCGTTCAGTGTGTCACGGCCTTTATTCTGAACGGTGAGATCATCGTGCGGCATTCGACTCATACTGCATGATGGAATAAAAGTGACGTCATTTCGAAACCGTTTTTGTTTGTGGCTATTCGGATCGACGACTTCCTCTGTTTCGAAATCTTAGGGTTTGACTTCACGTTCGATATTATCTCACCACTCGATCGACTAAAGAAATAAGCCAAGTACGTTCGAAATATGATAGATCGACTTGTTTTATTGCATCTGCTAGATCAGTGATCTCAAACTCAAATTGCTTGGCGGGCCTAATGTGCAATTCGATAGGAAATGAAGGGCGAATATTTTAAAACGAAATTACGACGAAAAGAAAATATTTATTTGTAAGAAAAAAATGAAAATAATTACGTAGATATCGAAATAACATTATATAATTATGAGATTATAAAACGATTTTATTAACGTTAAAATTATAATAATTTTCAGACATGTATTTAAAAAACAGCTAAAACGTCTTCTCGAGCCGTACAAAATTTCTTGGCAGGTCGGATGCGGCCCGCGGGCCACCAGTTTGAGACCACTGTGCTAGATGAAATTGAAGATGGAGAAAATAGAATTATCTTTCGTCAATCACCCATTTTTAGGAGTGAACAAAAATGCCTTTGATTTGTATGATCGAGATTTTTTAAAATTATTTCGATTAAATAAAGGCTTAGGCCCTTTGTACACGGAGCGTATCGTTATAGACACGGCATCGTTTGCTTGCAGCGCCACGTGTTTTCAAATGCATGTCTGTACACGAAGCAGCAGCGTAGGTATTCGTCGTACTTCCCAAGGTTCATGACGCCGGTCGTACTAGACAGCTTCAGCAACATGAACGTGTAACACGAGATGACACCGCTAGAATGACGAAATCGTGACGTCATTTCGAGTCGTCTCTAGAGATATCAAATAGCAAAATTTCGCTTATCTTATAATAAAAATAAGCCCGAAATGCCCTTCCCCCAACTACGCCCTTACCCCACTCGACCTTACAACTTTTTTATAACCATATTAAAATACTTAAATAATTGGACTAGTCAATTTATAAATACCAGGTAGTCCTCGACTTACGACGGCGATATCATCGATAAATTCTGCCATCTTTGAATTGAAACCAAAAACTTTCCACGCAGCCAATCCAAACGAAAAAATGTTATATGCTAATGAATATTCGAAAATTCTCTACAGTAGCGATGGGCAAACTTTTACCAGAAAGGAGCCATATCGTATCAATGAATATAGCCCGGGGTCGGACTTAAAAATTATACAACATGTCTTTTTATACCTTTAATAATTATAAAGAAATAAATATTATTTAATAAATTAGTATTTAATGACTTTTTTGAAATTCTTTACGTTTTCCGAAATCTGGATTAAATTTCCTAGTGTTTATTCTCAATACCGCTTCCAAATGTTCTTTAGATATCCGAGTTCTTAAGGAATTTTTGTTTATGTTCATAACAGAAAAAGTTTTTTGTATTCATTTTACTTATTCGTAAAGTTTTGGGCATTATAGCTATTACTTACGAGGGCCGCATAAAATAGTTCCAAGGACTGCAGTTTGCCCACTACCGTTCTACAAGCATCCACAAAATGATACTCGACTGATATCTAATTAATAATAGATATTTATAATTCTTAATTCATACAAACAACCAAAAATTTGACATTTTTCTAAAATAATTCGAAGCAGCGCCATGTTTACTTAACTAGTAGTTACTTCGTATTGCAGAATTTACGCAACTTATATGTACATATTGAAAACAGCTACATAAACAAACGGCTTTAATACCATTTCGTTATGTGGGAGTTCATTAAAGGAAGCTTTATTATATCTTTTAAATGAATTATTTTTGATTAAAAAAACTTCATTTGACATTAAAATATTTATTAAAGTTACTGTTGTATCAGTTGTTATTCATATTGCTTGGCTGTAATTTAAAGATATCCATAGAACAATGCTCTACCAAATTTAGTACAGTATATACTTTTAAAAGCATTGTCTTCAAAATTCACACGCCCGTTTCTGCACCACCTCATTTAGATATAGCCTATCAAGACAAATATAAATAATTGTGCGATGTTATAGACACGAACTAATTGTCGTATTGGTAAAAACTAGATTTAAAAGATTAATATATTAGATTAAATGTTCTCTAAGATATTGTAGGACTTGCGGACGAAACTGAACAGGCTTTAGACTTAAACACAGTATTTGGCACGATGTGGGTAAGAATAGGTAATGAGGCTTATTGACTACAACGACATAGACACTACGGTTTAAATAACCAATAACTTCCTTTAATAGAGAGAGATTTTGCACATAAACAAAGCAACAACTTGGCAATCGGTTCAGAGAAGATAAATACCTGATGAAACACTAAATAAAATCCAGTCTTTTTTGGCAAGTAAGATGAACACTGTTAAATTTAAATTTTCTTCGGTCGGAGTTCCAAAAAAGGAGAGGAGCACTAAAAGGTTCCTTTGATTCATTTCTTGTTAATTACGTAGAACTGTCCGAGTGTTGCATTTTCTCGTTGAGTCTTTTTAGCAACTCTTAGACACCGTCTGATCTGTTTCAAAACTTTTGAGCGATTCTTCTAATTTTTCTAATTCTCTCCTCATCCCGGATCACTTCTGTCCCCTTGATGTTACTTTTTCCCCGAGGTAAAGAAAGGTTAATTCATTATATGTATCATTTGTACCTCCTTCTCAAATATCAGTCTCTCTGTTATCTCTTTTTCTCCAATGCTCTATCTTTTCCAATGCTTTTTCTCCATCATTAACTCGAATGTCGTATTCTCCACAATATAAAGCAGAAACTGGAGTAAGGCTTTTATGAAACATTTAAAATGTTTAAGATGCATCTATTTTTTGTTATATTATCAATCTTTTTGCTATTGATTACTTCATATGAAATATTAGTAGAGAGCTGCGGTAAGGATTTTTATAAAATATTCTAAAAATCATAACTTGCTTAAAGTTATATTTAAGCAAAATATAACAGTTAAAAATAAATAAATAAATTGCGAGAGCAATTTATTTATTTATTTTTCATTTTTCAAGTAGTTTATAAAAAATGAGATGATAATTATCTCGCAATTTATTTATTTATTTTTCATTTTTCAAGTAGTTTATAAAAAATGAGATGATAATTTGAATTGGTTAAACTGGAACTCCGTTTTGGAATTAATTATTTTACTCCTGTTTCAGTTTGAAGATAATATTTTATCTTCAACTGGCATTATCAGTTATGATGCCGATCCATATCCTATAAAAAAGAGAAGAAATACTGAATTTATTTTACGTGTCAATATTACTTCGAGTCTGCGATGCAGTTCCAATGTTGTTATCTATCCATTTTATGCGGCAGATTGCAATAGCAATAAAGAACTTGTGGATAAAAACTTGTAAGAATTATTTTAAATTATTCTTATTTTCCTTTTTTGCTTTAATTAAATTTTTACATATTAAGATACTAAGTATTAGTACCTTATACCTTTACTTAGTATCTTAATAAGTAAAAATTTATCAAATAGAATTACAGTATCTTATACTGTAATTCTATTTGATAGCTACCATTTTGATAACATGTACCACACTTTCTTGAACAGATCGGATGGTTTTGTAAAAGAGTGTCAAACTATCACATTAGGATAAATCCTGGATAATCAAATCAAAGTTTTATTCCTCTGATTTTTCATAACGATTCTTGCTGCTACGAGTCGTCTCACGAAGCATTGAAGTTATCAAGGCCAGAAATCGGGCTCGTTTGGCGGTGATCATCTAGTGCAGGGGTCGGCAAACTGCGGCTCGCATAATAAAAATCTGTTATGCATTTAAATATTCACACTGTGCACTTGTTATTTTTTCATCACGATCATTTCAAATTACTAATGATTCATTTTTTCTAATTTACTAAACACTTAATATTTTCATCAATAAAAATTATCTTAATTTATAATATATATTTATTATCTCAATACACTGAAACCAGTAACAAGAATTTTCAGAATATATAATTCAAAGATTGCAGGCAATAAACAAGAATCTAGAATAATACAATTTTTTTTCCTTACAGAAAATACACATCAGTACAGCTTCTGATGAAAGATGATTATTTTTATCTAATTCCAATGAAAAGAAGATATTTGTATGTAAATCTAATGAAAATAAATTATTGTATAGCTGAATTATGCTTTGCTCTCCTCAATAGCCAATCTCAATATTTGTTTTAATAACACTGATTTTCTTTATTAGATATCTAAAATTTAAATACAAACTCCCCATCTTAGGTAGTTGGACTATTCCATGAAATTCTACATAGGTCAAAACATATGTATGTTGGAGTATACTCTATACCAGTGGTGTTCAACCTTTTTTACTATGCAAGCTACTTTTCTGTACTAAGTTATTCGGTGATCTATTCTCTTATTAAAGATCATGAAACCCCAACCTGATATCTGATTACGTACAATTATGCAGTTAAATGCACTCACTCACTTTGGAGGACCCATTCTCCCAGCCCTAAAAACTCTTAAGTAAAGAAACTAAAAACTTTATTTATGTATTTAAAAATTTATTTATCACTTTTGATTATTTTAATACAACAAATAAAACAAATATATTGGAATAAAATATTTATTTTTCTATTTTGGAAAACCAAAGTTAGAAAAAACAACAGATTGATTACAAACTCATAGGTTACTGGAAATGATGGTTGATTAAAAAAATGTTAATGTGAAATTTGGCATTGTTTGGAGCTCGCAATATTTTCATAGGCTGATATGAAGAAGTGGCCAATTGCAGACAATCATTCAAATGATCATTTGTAATTTGGCTTCTTCAACAATTTTGGGTTTCTTGATTTTTATGACATTCATATTTGAAAAAGCAGATTCTGAAGGTATGTCAATCCGAAACATGACCAAATTTTTTTGCACAATATCAGTTAATATTGGAAACTTTTCATGTGTTTACTTCCAAATGATAAGAAAATTATTGATTTTACAATTTTAACGAAAATTGTCAAATCAATAATTTTTTTATCATTTGGAAGTAAAACACATGAAAAGTGTAAACAATAGCAATACACTTAGAGAATTAAAAAATAATACAAAATAATGATAAATAAATTGTGGATTCTGAAAGTATGTCAATCCAAAATGTGATAGAATTTTTTGTACAATACCAGTTAATATTGGAAACTTTTCATGTGTATATACTTCCAAATGTTAAGAAAATCAGTGATTTGACAATTTTAACGAAAAATAAGTAAACAATAGCAATATACTTAGAGAGAATTAAAAAATAATAATAAATAAATTATTATGTTTTCAGTTTTAATTAAATTTGTAAGAAGGAAAAAACTACAGATTGACCAAACATCGCTTCGCAATTAACAGGTTGAACACCACTGCTGTAAACTATAGAAATATTAATAATAACCCATAATAGTATTCCTATAGGTACTAAAGGGTTGCCTACAATTTTTAAAGTTGTTTTTTGTTGATTTAAGAAAAATAATACAATTTATATGTAATTGTATTAATCAAATTAATTGCTTTTAGAATAAAATGAGGACACAATAACTGATACTAGATCAGCTAGGCCCGCCATTCTCAACCTGCGGCCCGGCAAGCTTTTACGTCCGGCCTGGAATGCGCAGTCATGAATTTAATGAAAGCGCAGAATTCTTCTCCCACATGCAAAAAAAAAATAAAAATTCTGATATTAACAAGTTTTTAAATCTGGAAAAATTAAAATTTTCCTAATTTGCTAGGTCCTTCTTGATGCACTGATAAAATTTTACAGGTCATAGGCCAGTTTGGAAAATACAGATTTAAGGCATTCATAAATTGAGGAGTCAAGAATTTTTTGTTGGCAATTTTTTAGAAATCAGACTTTTTTCACGTGACAGCAACCGGTTGCGAATGCTGATACAGCATTATGCGGCCCGCTTAATGTAGCAAACAAATGTATGCAGCCCACTTAATGTAGTAAACAAATGTTTATGGTCTGGGGAAAAAAAAGGTTGAGAATCACTGAACTAGGCCTTAATAATGTAATAATGTATATAAATACTTACACAAAATTATTATAATTATAAATACATGTTACTGCACTATTAAAGCCTAGTTGATTTAGTATCATTGCTTATTGCATCCTTATTTTATTCTATTAAATATGATAAATACCTAATAAGTCAGTTTAATTGCATTTTAAATATTATTCGGGTAATACTAGATTATATATATATATATATATATAATAAATATGCTAATTTACACAGAATGATTATAATCATTTTCTGTTTGTGATGAAACCAGTTACTTTTTAGGAATTTTATGGTTCAGGCACTTTCCAAATAATAATAGCTCATTTGGAAACTGTGCATTGGCCAACTTATTGCAGATCTATTAATAAATTTTGTAAAAATATTCCTAAACTTTATTCCAGTACTTCTTGTATGCAAAAAACAATATAAACAGGTAGGAACAATATTTTAAATATTATTAAATGAAATAGTAATTTCATTAAATAAATTTATTTTATATAAATTGTGCTTTGTCTGTCTATAAATAAATACTTTATAAAATTAGTTTTTATAAATCTCCAAAACTGCAATTATATATTTCTTCTATTAACTTTATATTTGAAATATAATATTAAAATATCATACAATCTTATCAATTGTTATTGAAATGAACTAATAAAGATTTTCATTTTTTTTAATTCCAGATTAGTCAAGCATTTTATAGTAATGGATTTTCTAGTCTGTGTTGAATAATTGATTATATACATATCTTTATATTATCAGTAATGGGTGAAGAAGTAGAAAAATTTTGAGAATATTCTTATTAAATTCACAAACAGTAACTAATATTGATTTGAGAATTAGAAATATTATAGCAAGTTTGCTACATATATCCATGTATTATTCATGTTAGCACATCTTTTATTAGTCATTAACATGCTATTCCATCTTGCAGTAATACTACCTAATCATGCTGATGATATTAATTTCAGATCCATCATTAAATTCTGAAATAAGGTAAAATTTTATATTACATAATTCATAAATATTCGTAATTTTTAAAAATTATCATTTGGAAATAATTTGATATAATAATATATGTAACTTTCACAAATATTTTTAATAATATATATAAATGACTGATTGATTGATTAATAAAACAATTTGATCTATTCTATTTATTTTTTTGCATTATAAACTATTAAAACAATATTTATTTAAATTTTGTAATATATAATTTAATTTTGTTCAGATAACATAAGTTTTCATTCTAAAATAATTTCTTTCCAGATATAACCAATACTATACCATTATGGAATCCTGTTGAGCATCAGTACAAGTTTTAAGAGATTGGTTTCATATCTTTTATTGGATTAAGATCCATCCTAGAAACTTTCATGTAATAGTTGTAACCGTTGCTGTTTTGCTTTGTCATGATTGTTATGTAGATAATTTTGAATCACCTGTAGATTTGGAATTCTAAAATCAAACAGATAATTTATTATATGAGGTTTCAAATCCCTATGATATGTTGCAAAATATTTCTGGAAGATTTGTAGAAAAAATGTAATTATTACAAACTTTTTATTTGAATTAGAAATTTCAGATGTTAAATACTTTGAAATGTTTTCCATTTATAAGAGAAACTGTAATATAAATGTTATTAACTTATAATTATTTATATGATTATTACTAAGCTATAAATGAAATTAGTTATCTCAAAGAAATCTTAAAAATTAATTACCATAATTAATTTACAAATAAGCTTAAAAGTTAATAGTTTCATAGAACAAATAAGTATAGTACATATTAAAAATAGTGCAAATAAGTTTTATATAACAAATAGAGTAAATAAAGTTTTTTATAACAAATGCTGTATTGTTGTCATAAATTTACATGATAAGGATGCAATATATTAAAAGGTTTTTCTTATATCAGTGGAATATTGGTTATATTTATTAATTCATAATTCTTTTAAGACTGTGTTCCTTGCTTTTTATCATCCAAGTTATTCACTATACATAGTCTCCAAACACGAAAATAAATTTATTTAATCATCAACTAATTACATAAAATACTATATTCGGGATACAAAACTATATTCTTAAATGATAAAATTAATTTATTTTGCATTCAATTAAGAATTTGTTTTCTAATTATCCTGTGTGTAAAATATATATCCGAAAAGGGCTGAATAAGTTGAAAATGCTTGTTTATAATTAGGTGAGGATATTTAAATAAGTTTAATTTCCTAATAAGACATACATAAAACTGCTATCTTCAATATAAATAGTAGAAAATAAATCAAGCACTAAGTAGCAGAAATACGTTTATTTATTTACAATTCGAAACGTTTTTGACCATGTTTTGGTCATCATCAGCGAACATTGCTAAAACGAACTTACGTGGAATAATAGAACGGAATAGCGCGTATGTTTTTTAAAATTAAAAGTACAATAATATAATAATAGAAGTTGGTCATAAACAAATTTTTACATACGTTTATAATTTGTAAAACAATTATAGTCCGACGGAATATATAAATCCTAATTAGTAAAATAATGCGCGTATAACAGGTAGATTAATTATATTGCGCAAAACGTAAATTTATAACCTGTTAGCTAGCAGCCATGCATTTGATATTTGACTACCCGAGTTATCGTTGATTACATTATATTTCTTCGATCTTTCCATAATTGTTAGTTTCTATAAAACGGCCATCTTGTATGGAATTGCATTTCTTTAGAATTTTGGTGTTATTCCAGTCAATTATTATGTCATATTCATAAGCTCGGGCTGCAAGGGCAGTGTTAGTTTTACCTGATTTTATATCCCGTTTATGTTCAGTTAGACGGTCTTCTAAATTTCTGCTTGTTACTCCGATATTTCATGCAGTTCAGCAAGGAATTATTCAAATATTGCAGCAAATATAAGAGAACAATTTGCTCGGTATTTTTTAACTGAAGGAGAAGTATCCTGGCAATGGAACAGGAATATGTAATGTTTAATTAGTTACCAAAAATTATTGCTTTTTTGAATAATAAACTTTATTTAATAAAAATTTAATGTCCTATTGTGTAATTCTGACAGATATACAACAAACACACATGTAAAAATAATGTTTAATTAGTTACCAAAAATTATTGCTTTTTATTAAATAAAGTTTATTATTCAAAAAATTTAATGTCCTATTGTGTAATTCTGACAGATATACAACAAACACACATGTAAAAAAAATCTTTATTTTATCATTTGATATACTTATTCATTTTCATCTATAAAATTATTTATAATATCAATGATGGTTTTTTCACATTTTCTTCTTTTTGGTTGTGGAACAAGTTTTAATAAGTCATCCACATAGTGGGCAAAGGAACTTACAGGTGTGGAACTACTCAATTCTTTTATTCAATTTGAAATTCAATACCCTGTATATAGAGGCCCCAAAACCTTGTTCATACTGGGGCCCGGGATTTCTGTTGATGCTCCTGCCAATCATCCAAAACATGATCATTTGTAATTTGATTTCTTGATTTTTGGCATTCATATTTGAAAAAGCAGATTCTGACAAGTATGTTGATCCAAAACATGACAAAACTTTCTGTGCAATATCAGTTAATATTGGAAAATTTTTATGTGTATACTTCCAAATGATAAGAAAATTAGTGATTTCACAACTTTAACAAAAAATAATTAAACAATAGCAATACACTTGAAGAGAATTAAAAAATAATAGTAATTTATTTATCATTATTTTATATGTTTTCAGTTTTAATTAAATTTGTAAGGAGGAATCAACTTGGAAGGAATAAACAAGAGATTGACCAAAAATCGCTCCGCGATTGATGGGTTGAACATCTCTGTCATATACTATATTATAGTTACTGTATATCTAACAATAAATAATAAAATTGCTAAGCTTTCAATTTCATAATTTGCTAAGCTTTCAAGGATAATTAGGTATTCTATAATATTCTAATTATCAATACTATACTGTTCAAATACCAGTGCAATAATTGTTTGCTTGACATCAATCTTGTTAAGACATTTGTTAAAGTTACTGTATATACTCGTGTATAAGCCGAGGTTTTTTCAAAAAAAAAATTTTCTGAAGGGGGGGGTCGGCTTATACACGGGTCAAAAAAAATCAACTGTTTTTTTGGCTGGAGAAATTGAAGTAATAAGCAAAACCATTGAAGTAAATAGGGAGTTATTGAACATCTCCTGAAGACCAGGAAGGAAATTTTGCAATAATTCCGTATCTCCCAAAGACCAGGAAGGAAATTTTGCAATAATTCATTTAATACAATACCAGGTAAAATTTTATCTTATCCCGAAGCAATCGAGTGCATCGCGCCGCCAACTCCAACCAGCATCTAATACTGTAATCAGATAGCCAACGCCGTGCTGCCCAATACGACATGACGCGAAAATTCGACAATCGATCGAGAATCTTATCTAGAATTCATTTTTGAGTGAAAAATATATTTATTTTTCATTATTATAAATTAATATTTTAATCCATTTGCTAGTAATCAATAAATGCTTATTATATTTAACTCATACATATTTAACTCATATATTCATTAACTTAATTAAAATAGATTAAAAAGTAACTAAAATAATATTTAAAATAATGAAAAAATAATATTGTTATTTAAAATCTGTACTGAAAAATAACTTTAGTCTATCAAGAAAGTTCATCGTAAGCAAAATCAAAACTTCAAAATTACACGCTTAACGTCTAGAAATCACTTTGCACACGTCATCCTAACAGTATATGACGTCATCGTTAGAATGATCCACTCATTTTAAAATACGATCAAAGATTTGAATACGATAACTCAACTCAACTAGACAAAATACAATGTCGGGGAAAACGAAACTTCGAACGGTCTCTTGGGAGCCATGTGACGTAGACGTATTCCAATGGAATTTTTACTGTGATACTTAAATATGAATTTTTTAAAAAAGAAAACAATTATTCTATAACAATAATAATAAGAAATTATTTTTATGTAAATTATCAAAATTTATTATTATTCATTAACTTGATATTTTCTGAAGTGATGTAACCCTAACATCTGCATCGGGTTAGACTTTTTTACTTTAGTAAAATTTTACTTTAACTGATGCAATCCAGCACGTTGCGCCATTGAATCTAACCTGCATTTATATAAGCGCATCAGCTAGGCGACGCCGCGCTGCCTGATGCGCCGCAACACAGAAATTCCGACAATTATCCAAGAATCTTATGTAGGCGTGTTGTGCTGGATTCTTGTCGAGAATTTCTGTGTTGCGGCGCATCAGGCGTCACCTATTTGATGCACTTATACAAACGCAGGTTGGAGTCGGTGGCATGACATGCTTGATCGCTTCGGGGTAACGTAAAATTTTACCTTTAAAATTATATATTGGTGTTTGTATTATAAAATTTATTTTATATGTATATATTTAAAGTTTCAATAAAATATTTATTTTGGCAAATGGCATTAATATATCGATAACTAAAAATCAAAAATCACGTAATTTATCGGTTTCAAATTTTTGCCAAATTTTAAGTGCTAAAGTCAGGGAGTAGGCTTATACATGGGTTATGCATTTTTACCGATTTTTAAACTCTGAAGTCAGGGGGGTCGGCTTATATTCGAGTATATACGTTATATAAAATTATTAAAGCTAGGATTAATGTTTATGTTTAATTAATTGTTAGGTGGTTTTTTTGTTTAATTGTACGTATTAATATATTTTATCTTATGTATTGGTTGCGAGTTATATTATATTATATGTTCCTTTTGTGATGTAATGTTTTTGAAATTTAAATTTGAATTAATGTTAATCATAATGAGAACATTGTAGAATATGTAAACAATCATGTTCTAAAAACGTTGAGGTTGCTATGGCAACATTGTAAATAATCTCTTGATTTGATTCGGTTAATGAAAGAGTATATCTGAAGAGGGTGTACATACACCAAAAACGTTTGTATATTTATGTCTAATAAATATATGTCGATGCTTTACTGCAAGAAGTGCTGTTGATATTATGATATAGTTAAGAAAAGTTGAAGCAGTTTAAATTATAGGATTAGATTAATGTTTATTTATTCTGAAAGTTTTTATTATTATTTTGAAATATTTTAATCCAAAATTAAATCAATTATAGACAAAGAATAACTGAATGACTGAAAACATAAATGAAACTAAACATGTAAATAATCAAAACTATGTTTTCCCTAATATATAGTACAGTATATGTTTTTAAAACTATGCCTAGGCAATGCCTAGGCACATTGCATTAGTATATAATAAGAAATCTAATAATCCAATATTCAGTTGTTTAGCACTCCAATAATCCAGAATAAAAATTGACAGATCTTAAGTATTAATCAAAAAATATATAATATAAAAATTTTCAATGAAATTTGATCAGAAATTATAAGAAACGGGATTTTTTAAATATTTTTTCAAAATTATGTATAAATTTTATATTATTTTTATTATAAAGTTTGAAATTATTAAAAAATATGAATTATACCATAAGTAATTTGTAATTTTAAATTTGAAAATTTTATGAATTTTGGTTTCAGAGTATCTTGAGATAGTATGTAATCTAGACAAAATGATTGAAGTTGGAATGGATATAAAATATGATTAACTGTAAACCAGGGGTGTTCAACCTTTTTACTTCCTTGGGCCAAATTTGAAGAAAAATGTTGTCTCAGGCCGCAAATAAAATAGTAATTCTAATAATAGTTGTTAAGCAAAAGCGTTAATAAATAATGTATAATATATGATATCCACTATGCCAAATAAGAAAAATATCGTAAAATAATAATCTTAAACTTCTTTTCGTTCAGAAATTTTTTTAAAATCATTGAACAAATCAAGAAGTTTTAATGACTGAAATAAGAAATATTTTATAAGATGAAAGCAGAAAATGTAGATAGGTATTTAAATAATAAAAATTTCATTAACTTCATTAAGCGCATAAAAATCTAAATGTTTTAAGAAAGTTTACGATTTTATGTTGGGCCGCATTCATTACAGTGCTGGGCCGCAGGTTGGACAGCCCTGATGTAAACAAAATTAGTTAATTCAAGATTTTTGTTATATTGTAAATAATATTGATTTATTATATTATTTTTGACATAAATTAGTTATATTATAAATAAATAGGTACATTAAACATATATTATAATATTTTAAATTTCTTGTAATTTGAATAATTATTGAATCTTATCATTAAAAAATGTATATTTCCTAATAGTCTGGCACCATCTTAGTCCTGAGGGTGTTGATTTAATAAGCTTTTATTGCAATATAATTTTGAATTTTGATAATTTTATAAGAAAGTCTAGTGTTTTATTTATTTATTAGAGAGCTCAGTATAATATAACAAAAATTATATACATTTAATTTTAATATAATATATTGCTAATATATATTTTATAAATATTTACTTTTCAGTACTATTTTTTTTTTCTTCTTCACTAAGGTATTCCACTACTCTTAAAAGACCACTTCTGGTTGCCACAAATGTTACAGTTATTCCCAACATTTTGATCATACTTCCTCTGAAAAATTTAATATATATTAACAAACAACAATAAAATTAAATTCCAAATGGAAAATTCATTATTATTATTAATTAACAAGTAAATAATTTGATTGTCCAATTACTAATTCAATCATTTAAATATGAATGAGTTTCTTATATTAAAAAAAAAAGATAATTTTAAACGTTAAAAATTTATTTAACCTATATATTTAATTTCATTAAATGATTGTTATTTATTTGCTCAATTTGTATAAAAAAATTTATATCTGCAAAAATCAGACACACTGTTATATGCACCATAAACAATAAACAAACAATGCATGCAATTCCAGTCCTGACAATCAAGTTAATATCTCATCTTCCTTATATGGATTTAAAATGCTGCACTGTACCTGGGTAATAAAGCCAGTAGAAGACCTAGTGGGCTTATGCATTAAATAATGAAGTTTGTGTTAGTCATCATAAATAAAATAAATGACATCATGAGACAGCCACTTAACCAAATTATAACTTATATGGAATAATTCAATGAATAATTACTTTATATAGTTGAAATAATTAATTTCATTTTATTTAGATACTGTCTTAAAATCACATTTGTTTAATTATGCTATTTAAATATTAATATAAATAACTGATATAAGCTTGAATTATTCCATTATCTGCCTATGCAGGATACAAAAACAAGTGAACGTAAAATCAACTTACCTCATCCTGTTAGCTACATAAAATTCATTAACAAACAACCTTTAAAAATTATAGAAATTTATTTTATTGATGTTATTTATTGTTATTAGTTGAATATTTTTTAAGTATACTAAGAAAACAATACACATTATGTTAAACTCTTGAGATATCTGTATACTATAGCATTCCTAATATTATATGTGATTTGGACTGCACATGCATATGAAAAACAAATTTCTATGTAATTTTTCTAAAGACATTTGAATACCCATGTTCTATATAAATAATAAATACCATGATCTATGCAACTATGTTTTTAGAATACAGCAGATTCCTTACTTAAATGGTTAATTCATTCCAAAAATTTTCATGTAAGTTGAAAATTGTGCAAGTCCAAGAATGTTTAAATTCAATATAAATGAATATGAATATTGATAAATGAAATATTAGATTAAAAAAAAAAAATGAGTATAAATATAAAAATTTAAGATTGTTTACAATTTTTGCAAAAATAAGTTGCTTAATAAATTTTTTTTGTGTTTTTTGATATCTAACACAAAACAAAATACTTGTGCATCTATGTATCTCTGAAGATGTAAAACTCAAAACCATGTAAACTGATGGCCTGCTTTCAATAATTAATCTATTGAATATATCCATATAGATGTATATTTCTGATTGCCCATTTTTGACCCATTCCATTCTGGGAAGAAATAAAAAAATATATGAATTTGATTTTTCCCTCTATTCATCAATATATGTTTATCAATACAATATCCATATAAATATTATCTTATTTGAACTTAGTTCACTTTAAGTTATTGTGTGCTTTAGGCTAGCAGTTCCCAAACTTTTTTATTTATACATTCCTTTATCAGTAAAGGATAATAGCATACATCCCATATAACAGACATATATTATGAAAAACAAAAAAAATGTGCCTCTAAAAATTTCTTACACACTCCTGGTGGTGTTCACACCACATTTCGGAGATCATTATATTAGACAATCAAGCCAATTAAAAATTATCATTATGAGATCATATCTTAAGAGATATTGTATACAAGCATTATTGGAGCAAGAAAAAAGTTGCTTTAAAAACACTTTATTTAAAACTGTATAATGTTTTCGGTACTGCCATACCTTCCTCAGTATAGTTAAGAATCACTGAACTTACAATTTACATGGAATATACAGTACATATAGTTCTAAAAAGAATAATTTAAATACATATTAAAAAGCTACTACAAGTGTTGCTACAATAGGAACCTAACCTAAAATGAGATTAACATGTTGAAGTTTACAGTATAATATGCTTTTAGGTCAAGAAATATAAGAACAAGCAACTATTTTTGGTGGAAAAAACATTTAATGTTACAAAAAATGAAGTATTTTCAACTTCAACAAGCCCATTTCAGCAGGATTACATTATTATACTCTCAATTTTAAGTTAAAATGAGAGAATAATAAATAAAAGTATAATTATAATAAAAATAATAAATTATAATTGTGTTAAAAAACAGTCTTCTAAATGGTAATGCCCATTTATTCTGGGCATTATCATTTAGAAAACAGTTAGATTCTAGCCTTTAGTTTTGATTCCTAGACTTAAGAGCTTTTACTCGATGCAAAATGGTAGGCCATTGAGACACTTGACACTTTCAGCTAGATGTTCATTGATTTTATCTTCTTTCTGATTGCATTTAAGTATTTCTGATGTTTCATTTAGAAAATGTTCCAGGATGTAATACATAGTGATATAACTTTTGCTTTATTCCATTTTATGATTATGTCATTTTCATATTATAACTTTGCCAGCATGGTTGTGAGTTTAATGGGGTTCTTATATCATTTTCATGTTCTGTCCTGAAGATTTCTTTTGGTAATTTCTACAAAATATTGTTGTATTCTAAAATCATTGTTTACCAATGGGACTTGGTACACTCTGCTTCTTTGTGCCTTATTATATCTGTCTTTATCATTTCTTAGTATTCTAAAAGTTATAGGTCCTCTTTAAAAAACAAACCTTTTATTTTGGGCCTTTTATGTCTTCTTCATCACTTTGGAATTGCTTATAGAAAATGGAATTGTTACAAATTCATTCCGAATGTACTCCATATGCATGGTAACTATAACATTATGTTCATTGGTGTTATTTTCATTTCTATCAAATATCTTCTTCATTTTATTAAAAATGCTTTTCATGAAGTTCCTTGAGTATCTATGAGCTTTTCCATAATTTATAATTCTATTGTAATTTTCAATTTTTTGTTTTCTTCTGCACAATGCATAAATATACTTTTAAAGAAGGAATGGAAGGTTGCACATTTGTAAGTGAATGAATCATTAGATCTTGATAGGATCAGAATAGGGTCATAAGTTGGTTTTTTGTATACTGACATGATAAAATTTCCAAAATTCCCTTCCTTTATTTTACATTTATCTGTTTATCCAAAAAATGCATATTTGTACAACTTTGTTGATCTAAATTCGGCCTTAAATTAAAATTTTCATCTGTGAAGGATTCTCTGAGTTATTCTAATTGCACCTGATTATTCCAAATAATAAAGATGTCATTCACATAACTGGTGTAAAGCAGGGCCGGCTCTAGATACGATCGAGTGGAGCGCCCACTCAGGGCATCGATATTTTAGGGGCACCAAAGGGTGCTGGTGCATTTTATGCTTTATTGCTTTATTGTTATTATTATAATTGTAATAAGACACTTTTATTTTTTACACATAATTTAAATGGTGAGTGGACTTGACGGCTACCCACGTGTGTGACGGTTGCCCTCCGGCTTAGGGGCACCCTTAGCCGGAGGGCAAGAATTCATACAACAATGTAATGAATGGTAACTAGGAGAAGGCAACAATGTAATAAACAGTATAATCAACGGTAATAAAAATATATAGATTCAAAGAATTTATTGTACAAAATAATCGGTACACAATAAGTCGATAGACTGCAGACAAAACGATAACACAGTGGTTTCCAAACTTTTTGTGGCTGCGCCTCTCTTTTTCCATAAAAATTTGATACACTCCCTAATTTTCATAAAAGTCTAATTTTATAGATACTATCTATTTACAATTTAATACTACAAAACAATATACCATATTTTTAAATAAATAAAGTTCTTATGCATAAAAAATATATATTCATTATGGTATCATAATTTTGAATAAAATTAAACAAACATACAAAAAAAATACGAAAAATAGAATACATGTTTAATACAACATAGTATTTAATGAGATGAGTGGGCTTGTTTTTCATCAAAAATTCTCTCAAATTGAGTGTCATGGAAGATATCATTCTCACAATTCTTTTTCAATCACTAAACGAGATTGTTATTTTGTCTTTAATATATAACAGCAGAAAGTTTCTGGATACATAGATATTTGTACATATTTATAATAAACAGCTTTTGCTGATTCATTTTTTATACCAATTTGAATTTATTTTTTTCTTGTTTGTGTCAAAAATTATATTTTTGTTAATTCTTGCATGCCCCCTTGCCATGGACTTGCGCTACCATAGTGGGGCATGCCCCACAGTTTGGAAAACACTGCGATAACAGAAAAATAACAATATAGTTTAACTATAAACAACTGAGTTCCGCTGCTTCTACTGACAAAAGAAATCACAACAAGCACTTGCTTCAGGATAAAAACTAATTTATCGAAATCACAACAAGCACTTGAAGCAGGATAAAAAACTAATTTATTATTACACTTGAAGCAGGATAAAAAACTAATTTATTATTAGATATTATATAATTACTTGAAGCAGGATAAAAAACTAATTTATTATTAGATATATATAATATTGCATTAATAATACTGTATACTTATTTTCAGTGTGACTAGTCACACGCTTGTGAATACTGGCTGAGGAGGGCCGTAATAGGCCGAAAACGTTTCCGGAAAGAGATTGTATTATTAGTATATGTAATGCATATTATATATATCTAATAATAAATTAGTTTTTTATCCTGCTTCAAGTACTTGTGATTTCTTTTGTCAGTAGAAGCAGCGGAACTCAGTTGTTTATACTTGTTGTGATTTCTTATAGTTGTAAGTCTTTTACTAATTTAAAATAAGGTTTATAATAAAATTTATTTATTCAGTGTGAATATAGTAAATTTATTGTATATAGTTTAAACCTGTTAAAGTGACCACCCCTCAGGACCAACCTGACTGGTAACTTTTCACAGGTGGTCACTATACAGGACTGTGATCCTCCCCTTCCCCCAAAAGAAAAAACCATTTTCATCATAAAAAAATTGAAAATAAAATCTCCTACAGTTTCTTAAGTTATAGCATACAGAATGCTAAAAAGAAAAATTACACTTATTAATGAAAATTGCATGTTAAAATAAACTCCCATTTTCATTTTGCACTTCATAACATTCGAGGTACTCAGCTTTTCACTTATTAATGTTATGGGCATGTCTTGCTGACTCCAAACTTCTCAGCAGTTATTCTTTGTGTACTGTGTTCCAAGTAATTAATCAGTTCTAATTTTTGTTGTAATAGCTTTTTTGGTTTTGACTTGAATAGAAGGCATTTTTTTCATTGCAGTGAATGAACTGTGAACAGAGTAATCCAAACTGCAAATTTTTATTAATTAAAATCGTCAACTTATAGTAAAGCAATAATGACATATAGCATATATCACTTTCTGACGAACAGTCTTATAGCAAGTATATACTATATTACAATTAATATTAACCTGTATATCTGCATTTAACATAGTCAAACTTAAATTAAAATACTGTATAAAGGTACATATACAGTAGTATTACAATATTTATTTTTTAATATACCAGTATAATAGGCTATTTTATCATAACAGAAAAATTCTAAGGAAAATACAATAATTCTTCCATGAAATTAATCTTCTTGGTCACTTTAGCAGATTAAAATTTCTGAAAACTGTGTGTGTAGTCACTATACACATTAGACAGGTGATCACAATACAGCACGAAAATACTATTACATCCTATGGGAAACAAACCAGCTTTTGAAATTTAGTCCCTTAAGCCAGGTAGTCACTTTAACAGGTTTCACTGTAAGTGTATTTACATTTCAAGTACAGAATGATTCAGAGCTTATTGTTGAGTTGATCAAGTGACAAAGTGTGTACTGTTTGCAGTTTTATGTAATGTATGTTGTGTTGGTTTTATTAAAATTATATATATTGACTTCTCCAGAATTCAAATATCATTGGTATTATTTCTGTAATAGTAAGTACAGATAACCCTCATATAACACACTATTACAACATGGTATTTACTTAACACATTTAGAAAATTACGTTTACTCTCCTACAACATAAAACATTTTCAATAATTTTTATAAATGCACACTATGTACACAGAATACACACACAAAATGCAATCATTGGGAAATATTTTGCTAAAATTAGTCATAAATGCAATTACACTAGTTTGTCAATGAGAAGGACAATATGCAGTCTATTTTCGATTTTGAATTGAAATTGAATTAATTGTCGACTATTGAGTATTTTGTATTCCAAACGTTCGGTTCTTGGATAAAAAGTAACTTTTATTCTTCAATAGAGGAATATGAAAGAGAAAAAGAAACTTTTATTCATAAATTTTTTGGGGTTTGTGCATCGATGGGTGTGTGTTAAAGAACAATTGTTTTGTAGTGGGTTAGATTACAGATTTTATCTGTGCTTTATCCCAGGTACACTGGGATAAAGCACAGATTGTTAAACTGCTTAGGAGAATTAGCCAAGCCATGACCACAGAAACCCTAGAGATAAGACGTAGGCAAAAAATGGAAGACATAATAAATGACAGGACTGCAGTGGATCTCCCTCCCGCTTGGAGCTATGCAGTTGATGTTCTGTGAGATCATAGGTGATCGCATTTAACAGCTATATAATTGTGCCACGCTTAAGTAGATAAATAACAACATCCTATGTAAAAATCGTCATGTTGCAGAAATCACCATGGCAACGTTTTTTGTTGATTTAGACAAACGTTATAGAATTTTAGAACGCCTTTTTGAATACTTAGTAGCCTGAAGATGGTAAACATTACCAAAAACGTTAGCTATGATACGTCTGTATGAAAGAAACTCAACTGCAATGAGTGCTATAGATTAAAGGTATGATTAAGAGTAGAAGCAGTGATATAGAAATTAGGTTTAAAATTGAATTACTTTCAGACTAATTATATGACATAATTAATGAAAATATTTGCATAACACTTCTTTTTTTGTCAATAATTTTTTAAAGTATGAAATATGATATTTTTTAAAATATTTAATTTCTTTATTCATAGCTTATTTTATTCATAAGGCTTGCCGCTATTGAAAAATAACAAATATTTCATTGGATGGTTAAGATTTCATACAAAAAAATCATGTTTTCTCTGATTTAATATAATGTAGCTCAACACAATTCTTCTTCTTCCAATGTGGCCCAGAAAACCCAAAAAGTTGGACACCCTACTGTAAATGAACTCTTCTGAAGTCAAATTTTTCATTTTTCATATTTCAATCCAGATTATCCAAAATTCAGATTAATTTTAACCAGTTTAACAAGGATTTACTGTACACATGCAACTTGTTTACATATACTTAATCCATACTTTAGTTATATATTTGGGTATCATGTATCTATGTACCCATTCTAGTATGATATGGGATAACATATCATACTAGAATGGGGCTATACTTTGATGTGCATAATTATCCATTGCACACCACCACTCCACTTTCCTTTACTATATTCTTATGACAAACTACAAGAGCACTGGAGCCATGATTAGTTTTAATCCAGTTTTTAAAATTTTCTGATTCGAAAATTTTATAAAATGGATTAAAACTGATCAAAGTTGGCAAATTTTGTCGGCAGTTATCTTGATTTTTATTAAATTAAAAAAAGCCTGTATTTAAACTTTTTTGTTTTTATTTTATATAAATAAAACATAAACAAAAATAACAAATCCTTTTTCATAAACATAAATGGCACTAATAATTATGTCAATTGAAAAACAATTATTATTGTAATTAGAAAATGAAAATATTATACGTAAAATATGTGAACATGCTCTTCAGATAGAAAGAATATTTAATGGGATAATTTATTAAAATGTTTAAATATATTATTTGCATTATATGCATATGTTTATTACTCTAATTCCTTAACTATTAACTCTTTCTCCTCCACCTCCAAAAAACTATATTTACATATTTTTATATACTCATATTAATATATTTATGGGGGCCAGTTTACTTCAGTTTGCCAGAGCTGGTAAAATTTTCTAGTATGCCACTAATGGTTATACAATATAGTATGACTAAGTTTGTAGCAGAAACTCTATCATCTGCTACAAAATTGGAAAAATCAAAATGGCAGATTAAGAAGCAGAAATAGGTGCTCTCTAGCTGCCATAGTTTCATCAGCACACTATGTAACTTTCATTCCTTGACTGTACAATAAGGCATTACATTGGCATAAAAGGTACATATTATAATCTATTTTTGAAGAGAAGTGCTATAAAACATACCAACCAAGTAGACATTGACTCAGAATGCAAAAAGCTGAAAGAGCTATAGTAAAAAAAGAACAATTTCATCATGGCTTTTTTGTTATATCAGTTGCCAAATGTCTGGGCAAGATTAAACTTATTTTTCATGAACAATCAATTATTATAAATAATTAATAAATTAATAAATACAACATTTTATATATTAGAAAAAATTTTTAATTATAAAATATTATGGTAATTTTAGATTATTATTATTATTCTGAAAACAGGATATAGAAAATTACGTCAAAATAATTCTTTAAAGTGAATTCACCAGTTAACCACTAGATGGTACGAATAGCAACCAATGAACTTCGATCATCGATATATAGATGATTTCAATAGCTCTTTCTCGTAAATATTAAGCATATTAAATTTAATTAAAAATATAAGCATATGAGTATGATTGGAAAGTAATGCTATTTGAATGAACTCAATGGATTACAATAGTTATATGATTATTGAACTAGAGAATTAAAAACAGGTGCTGAGTGACAGGATTGAGAAATATTTCCAGGTCATGGCAGAGCTATTTTTCTTTTTAGTTTTAAGCCCCCTTTCATCTTGTAGACCCTCCAAGTGTCACGCGATTCGCGGGACAGTCCCACATTTCTGAAGCAATCCTACCATCCCGCCTGCAATAGCCAAATGTCACGCTTTTTGGCCATTTTTTTTATTTTGTTGTCAATAAATCTGATAAAATATTTATTAAACATTATACTTATACTGCTTAATATTGATGTCGATAGTCACCACATTCACCAGTTAACCACTAGATGGTACGAATAGCAACCAATGAACTTCGATCATCGATATATAGATGATTTCAATAGCTCTTTCTCGTTCTCATTTTCTCCATTTTATTCCATTCTAGAAAGAAACGTCTAATAAAGCACGTGCTCATAGGAAAACTAAATTTGACCTGAAATGAATTTTGATGCATCAGGAAGGACAAATATAATGACTTTC
The DNA here is from genome assembly GCA_000484575.1 of Olivierus martensii. NCBI lineage: Eukaryota > Metazoa > Arthropoda > Arachnida > Scorpiones > Buthidae > Olivierus > Olivierus martensii. The sequence goes on from AYEL01065541.1 coordinate 44,587, forward strand.
ATGCCTTTTGCATTGTTTTCTGCAAAATATTTGCAATCGAGCATCAAGACAAGGAGGACATTGAGCGTCATGTGACTGGGCCTGAACACATGAAGAAACAAAGATGTAGACAAGAACAGAATTATCACAAGAGTTTTTTCTGTCATTAATAAAATCAAGATAGCCGAGCACATTGAACAAGGAGACAATATCAATCTTAGTATGCACAAAAATAAATATTATAAAGAAGCATGTTTTAACAATCAGATTAGCGATAGTGCACTGACAAAATGTAAGTTAGCTATGTGGATGTATAATAAAGTGCATACAAATTCAAAATAATAAACATATGTAGATTTATATAAGAAATCAAAAATGAACTATTTGTCCAGCAAATAACCTGTATGTCCTGCATTTTGACTCATTGTGTCCAGCAAAGGAAGTGTGAGACCTTGGAGGGTCTAATCTTGTCAGATATAAAGTGAAGAGGCTATCCAAATGTTCACTACGGACTGAAAAAAATATGGAAGTTTGGAGCCTGGGAATTGAAACCAGAACTTGGTAAGCAAAGCAACCAAACATAACCATGTAGGATTACATCCAAAAAATCCAGCCATATGTATATTTTTCTACAGTTAAGATGTAATGTGGTTTTATATGACTATACATAAGATTGATATTTTAGTAGGTATTTAAACTTGAATACTCTACAAATATGATTTAATATACATAAAGTGGATGCATTGTGTTTTCCTTGCACTACTAGCACTTCCTAAGGTAGTGGCTGGATATGCTATATTTATTTCTAAAATTGCCTATTTCATCTTGATTATCTTATTAAAAATTTGTGGATGTATGTGAATGTTTTTATTTAAATAAATTCAAAAATATTAATTTACTGGATGCATCACAAATAAGATTGGGAATGTATGGATCAATAATTTTTACAAGGTTAGATTAATGACTTATCAGCAGCCATAATGTGTTTAATGTTATAGGTACTAATGGCGGAACTACAATGTGCCAGATCCCACAATGCGAGGGCCCAAATCTTCTTGTCTGTACTTTCTTTACCTTTTTTAAATTAACAACATAATACAGTAAAAATTAAATGCACCATGAAAAGAGAGAAACATTCATTGAATCAGAGCAGTGTGGCAGTAGGAGCAGTAGCCAAAAATATGGAAATACAGATGTGATTAGAGATTTTGCAAATTTAAAATCCAGGAGGAAGAATATTAAATTTTAAATATGTATTCTTTTGATAATTTTCAATTATGTTTTAAATGATGCAATTTTGTTCTTTTTTGTTATTTTCTAATAAAAATATCTAGATAAAAATTTTTTTTTTTGTAGTAGGGGCCCCAATTATATTTTGCAGGGGGGACCAAAAATTTTAATTTCTACCACTGATGGCTGCTGTTAATGCATGTATCCTTAATTAATATTAAATGCAAATATAGCAACCTCCAATGTTTCAGATTGAGAATTTGTGCATTTTCAGATAGTTCTGATCATTTAGAACATATGGAATGATTATTTTGCAGCTGATTTCAGTCATCAGATTTATATTTCTGTCGAATGCATGTGTTGGTTGGCTTTTCCACTCCCATCAATTGCAACAAAATTTCTGTTACATTTTGATTATTTTTTTATCATTTAAACTTTAAATATTTTTGTTGAGCTTCAAAAATAATAGAAACTTTTCATATGTTTGATATTTTCTGCTGAATAAATATTTCAATAAAATTGTATTGTAAAGAAATGTGATTAGATGCAAAGTGAAGAAAATTTATTTTCTTCACATTGCATCTATCACAATAGAGGGCAGGAAATGATGATGTTCTGTTCTCCATTCAACATTTTCTTTACATTGTATCACAATGTTTCAATGCTCTAAGTCTAATGTTTTATTGATTATTCCAACAGTGAACAAGATTTTAAAAACTTTTAAATTATAAAAAATTATCAATTTATTTCAATGAATGTCATATTGTTCTAACTCTTGAATGTTGGAGAATCGGCTTATACACATATATACAGGTGCTCCTCAAGTTACAAACATTTGTGCTTATGAATGTAAATTTCATTTTCAAATTTCAGAAAATTTCAAAAAAAATTTTCAAGAACTTTAAATATCATGATAGCAGAATGCTCTAGCAACTAATATAATGTAAAATTACACAGTTACTTAACATACTACATCAGTATTTCAAGATTGTGGCAATTACACAAAAAAAAAACTTTATTTTATAATCAGAACTTTTCATTCAAATCTATGAAATAAGAAACTTCTAATTGGTCCATTTGTGAAATATATTACAAAATATAGTATATAAAGTTATTTTAGTACTTTTGGAGGAAAAATAACACTAGCATCTGAGTTGTGAACAATCTGAGTTATAAATAAAACTTATATATGAATTATGTTTATATGCATACATATACAATAAGTTCAAAAAATGATAATTTTGTAAAATCCAATGCTGAATCAATTTCAAAAATGAATTTAAAGAAGTAACAAAACAATTTTTAAATATAGATGAGATCATAAATAAAAGAATTTTGACAACCAGATTTGAGAAAAGGTGGATTTCTTAAGTAAATGGTTTAACCAATATGGATAATGACCCAGCCCACAAAAAGAAATCTAAGATGAAACAATAAATTTCAATGAAAATGACTATGGAATACAATTGAACCAATTCAATTTTCTATTATTATTGGCATAATTGTAAAATCACTAGTATTATAATTCATATTATACCATATTCTTATTGCAACAATTCAGTTAATTTTGCAGGAAAAATATTAAGTACATTTTAATTTATGGCATACAACAGCAATAGTTTAATTAATAATAAATCAGTTACAATTATATTTTTTAGTAAATTAGAACAATTCTTGCTCCTTTTTTGAATATAATTAAATAATTTAAATTGTAGCTTTAATAGTCATTATCCTATATATATTATTATACATTATTTAGCTATTAGTAAGATTATTGTAGCAAATAATCATTTATTATAAATTTTAACATACCATAGTTATATAAAGTTTTCATTTGACAAACAAAACTGTAATTATAAGTAATATATAATTGAAACATATACATAAACAGAAGTTACATTTTATATAGCTTAAAGATATATAACATAATAGAATTTCATCATGTAAATATTATTTATATAAGTTATAAAATTACTGTATTTATCCATTAGGATAGCTACAGAACAGATATCAATCAATATTTATATATAAATTCATTGCAGTAAAGTCATTAGATCTACTAAAGTATTGATATTCTTTTCCAGATCTTTGCTTACCATTGCTTTAGTTTTGCTGTGCAGTTATTAGCTTGATGAATTAAAATATATTGATGAAATATAGAAAAAGTTTTGTTATATAAGAAAAAAATAATCTGGTAGGTTTATTAATTTTTCAAAAATATACATTGAAATCAGGGCTGTCTGGAGGTTTTTCAGGACCTTAGAAAAAAGTTATTAGTGGGGCTCCAATATATTTACAAAAAAGAATTTTTTTACTGAAAAATCATATAATTTTATTAAATATAATTTACAAACATTAAATACATACACAATATACTCAACAGAGAATCACAGAAAACAAAAATATATTATTTTTATTATTTCCTACAACTTTTTGTATTGCCAATTATTCTATTACATCATCAAAATTAATTTGCTTTGCTAATTCTTGTTCTATAGATAACATGACGAGTCTCTCTAATCTTTTTTTGACTCATACTCAATCTCAAATAATTTTTAATTAATTTTAATTTTGAGAAACTACATTCCACAGAAGCAATAGATACAGGAGTTAGTAGCATATTACTTAATGTTACATATATCTTAGGATATACATCTTCTAGATCGGGGGTCGGCAAACTTTTGAGACGAAAGAGCCAAACCTATTCCTCACAACAATTTAAAAATTATTTGAGAGCCATAAATATATTATACTTAATGTTACATATATCTTAGGATATACATCTTCTAGATCAGGGGTCGGCAAACTTTTGAGATGAAAGAGCCAAACCTATTCCTCACAACAATTTAAAAATTATTTGAGAGCCATAAATATATTTTTTACATGGCGCTCTCTGCTGATCAAGGCTCATTGTCTTTGGTCTCTACTGGTTAACATTGCATTGCCCAGTAGAGGGCACCTGTGTGCTCACTTATTAGCATTATTAGTAACTTTGGTCGATTCCCTGCCTATTGTGTGCTTAACAACTTACACTCGCTTTCCCTCCCTGATGTCACACTTCTCTCATTTTAGTGCCACAAAGTTTTGCGATACCGATAAAACAAATGAAATCACCATTATGTGAAAAAATTATTTAAAAATTTTATAAATGAAATTATGATAGTTTTATTTTCATTTTCAATTTTACTTCAGAGCCACATGTATAGTTTTATTTTCATTTTCAATTTTACTTCAGAGCCACGGTGTATTTACCCAAAGAGCCACATGTGGCTTACGAGCCACAGTTTGCCGACCCCTATTCTAGATGATCTTCGTAAATTTTTTCAAAGTCAAAAGGTATACTGCCATCTTATAATCAAAATCATAAAATTATTGTAACTCTTGAAGTTATATACAATCAGAAATAGCTACTATAAAAAGTATGCAAACATACAAATAACAAAAAAAAACTGTGTGCATTCTAAAAAGAAATACTATTCTAAAATGTTCGTTAAAGAAGAATATGTTTACTGAAGAGAGTCTCAAAGTAAGACCGAAAACGTTTTAAAATAAAAAATAGTTCCTGTTAAAGAGCTGTAAGTATAGTAAGATTGTTACTAAAGAAGAGGAGTTTTAGCAAATGATAATATAAATAACATTAATAAAATCCAAATTGGTAATTATATTTTGAAACAAACAGAAACTTGTTGAAACTTATTTTATCAGGTATTTGCAACAATGCTACAAGATATTTACACATGGTGTTATATCAGTTTGAAATTACCCTTGTCTTTTTATTTACATTTTCCCAGAATTTTATGAACACCACTTATATTTGCCTGTCTTTTATTATTACTGGTACTAGTATAGGCAATGATAAAAGAACAAGAAATTAATATAAATTTAATTAAAATATTTCCCTTATCAATACATCTCTGAAACATCAAAAATTCTATTATCAAATTTTCTTGGAAATTTGAAAAAGGGGCAGAAGCCTCAAGCCTTTCAAGCCTCAGACTAAGGTCTTGCACTCTCCCTCGATGGCGTCTCCACCTTGTCGTGGTGAGGGAGCTTGCGTGTTCCAATGATAAGATTTATTAAAAATTAAAAATATTCCTATTTTTATATGACTACAAAAAATAATAGTCTATTGAAAAAGATGAACATATTCAGAGGTTTAGAAACTCCTTTGAACAATGTAGGACTAAGTGAGAAGAATAACGAAAATAAAAGGCAAAAGATCCTGGCAGAAGAAATATGGCAAATCACTCATAGGAAAAGGGAGGACACCCTTTAGTTGCCTCCTATAACAAGATGGTTAGATATTGGGTGTATTTGTTCCTCATTCATGTAAGGTTCACGTGATCGGACAAAGGAAATTGCGAGGGTCACGTGATTCGAAGAAAGATGAAAACAAATTAATTGTGACTCCCATGATCGGACAAAAGGAACCGCGAGGGTCACGTGATTCGACGAAAGTCGAAAACATCGTAATTAATATCACTTATGAATGTTACTAGTGAAAAACATCACGTACGAAAGTTGATAATTAAGAACAAGAACAATCATAGTTATCGTAAAATACAAAGATAAGGGGACTGCCCCGGAAACCACATCGAAAACAATCGTTATTGTGACAATTATGGATTTATGACCCGAATTATCAGGTCTAGATAAGGTCCGAGAGAGAAACCTGGGCCAAGAATGGTCACCTTGAAGCCCGGACTGCCTGCCTTTTGACCAATGGGGGGGAGGAGATGGTCAATGATATAAGGACACACTGAACAAAGGGTCGGGGTCTTTTCCTCGACTTTTCCTGATCGTCTTTCCTGGTACTCCATGATCATCGTCTCCGTCTACTTGTTCATCCCATCCAACGACTCTGACCTCCGAGTTCGTCTCTCCCTCGCCGCCTAGTTCATCCACCTGTTTCATCGAACAGTTTTACAAACCTCGGAAACTTCGACATCGACGTTATTTTTCGCCGTAGACAAACGCCTCCAATACTGATCAAATATTGTCAAGAATTCAACGACAAGGTATTTATCCTTCCACCAATGTGTTAAACTGTTGGCATATACGATAATGTACAGGAATCTATCTCATTAAATGTTTATTGTTAATGTTAATTTGAGTTGTGTGACTTATTGTGTCTACTGGCTCTTCTGCCCCATGCTTATTCACACCACAACCACGTTTTTCGGCCAGAATCAAACTGTGTTGTTGGAACACATTCTAACTCAACTGGTGTCAGAAATCCTGACTAGGGCATTTAAGGCTTAAGCCTGTGCCTGACTCATCCTGAAGGCTCCACATTCATTAGGGAAAATAAAAATTAACCAGTATCGATATAGTTATAAAAAATGGATGGCAATTGCAACATTAGTGTATCTAAAAAAACAAAACGCTTTGGTAGAGGCCTTCAATATTATAGTTTTGATACATTTTGAATTGTATATATCAAAAAATATATTCTATTAAAAATATATATATTTATAAATGCTTGATCATACTCTACATTATTATTATTTTTCTCCTGTTAAAATGCAATTTCATATTGAAAAATTCATTTGTTATTTTTCAAAAAAAAATTGATAATGAATTGTGATTATAAGTGTGATGATAAAGTGCTAAATTATCAAGATCAGGTGTAAATAAATTATTATGTTAAATACTGAAGTATTAATTTATGTATCATTTATTTGGATTGGATGTTTTGTTTTATGAATTTAAATGTGCCATTTTTTTGTTAACATAAATTGCTTTTAGTATCAACTGCATATATAGACACATTTCAATGTAGATAAAATAACTTTACATAAAAAAAATTTAATACTTTTCATATTATAAATTTAGTATAGTGTTGTATAATATAACTTTTTACGATGGTATCGTATAATATGATTTCTGTAACAACAACATAACAATGGTTGGTTATTACTCTCCATCATTAGTTAACTATTGATAGTAATGTGATAATTATAATTAATACAATGTATATAGATGCATATAGCTTATCTGCCGGATAGATATATAATAGCCATCATAATAATGTGTATTTACATTGTGTATGTAATTATCGAGACATTGTTATATAATCTGTTTTCTAAATAAATGAAAAATTATATAACAACATTATGAACTCTGTAAAGTCATAGAAATTGTCTTTATTAATATAAATAATAGCATATTGGTATTGAATCTTGTCTATAAACTATAGGACTTCATTATACATTTAAATTGCCTTTAAGTAACAATAGCAGAAATTCTAAATATTGAAAATGCATGAATATAATAAATTCATTTATTCAATTTTGAAAGGAAAATGATAATATGATAAGATACTTTGTTTGTTAATTTGTTTCATTATAAATATCTTTAATTAATGAAAATTATTTTAATTAATCTTAATGTTAATTTTATGATATACCAGAATTTCTTATTATATTAGAATTTTAGTATTAATAAATTTTGTTCTCAAAGTAATTCTTAGAATAATTAAAAAATTAATTATTAAAATATTTATAATTATTTATGAAAATCATTAATAGTTGAGCTCTGATTCTTATGCAAATTTGATTTTATGTGAATATCTTGACACTCAAAATTATTGCTATAATTTAGTATATAGTGCAATACTATAATTTTATATGATAACAGTGAAATAACAGTTAAAATACTGATATGATGATAACTTTATTATTGAGAGTTAACTATTAATAGTAAAGTTAGCCTATACTAACACACATTTTATGATATGAATTATACTTAAGATTTATATTATAAAATAATTATATCTCTTGCTTTATTGTTAGACTATATATAGAACATATAATGTTTTACTTTTACCATAATAATTGTGTAATTATGCTGATAAATCAATTTATATAACAATACCATGAACATAAGACTTTTCAAGTTAGGGCACTCATATCCTTTACTTTTATACTTACATTAGATGATTTAATTTTTTTTAATATTTATTAATAGTGATCACACAATGTTTATTTTATAGGAAGTAGAAAAGTTAAGACAAGAGAAGTTAGAAATTGATCAGAAATTAAGAAACCAGATGGGATCTATTCAGAACTTTTCTATCCCTCGTCGAAGTGGTCCAGAGCGTAACTACAATTCAGATGCAGATTCTAATCGAGGGAGAGGTGGTGGACCACCCAGAGGAAGAGGTCGTGGTGCTGGACCAGGAATGGGACCAGGACGCAGATGGGGTGGAGGTGATGCACGTTACAACAACAACAGTGGAAGCCATTCATCTTCTCTTAGTGATTACATTTCCAATTCACATAAACGTGGTGGACATAATTCAGGTCCTCAGAGAGGAGGAAATTCTCGGGGTAGAGAAAGGGGAGGTGGAGGTGGAAGAGGCACTCCTACCAGAAAATAACAGTGTGCATTTAGAAAAGGACCTATACTAGGTTTATGACCCTACGACCTAGCATTGTCAATAACCATACAGCATTCCAATATTGCTGTTGGTGAATACTTGGATTTGCCCTGAATTTCCAGAGATGTCAAACAGACTAAAATTCCTCTTCACATGCCATCTGTGTGTTTGATTTGTATCCTATAAGTAGACGTTTTACATTTTTGAGTGAGTTGATGGTAGGAAATTGCTTCTATACTAACTTAATAAATTTAGTATAATTTAATGGTGTTCCATTAAATTACTAAAGGTTATTTCAGCCTGTGTGGGTTTTCAATATCAATAGTTTAATTTGGAAGAAATAAGTTTCTCCGACAAGATCAGTCAGTGACTGTTAAACCAACCTACTGTGTATTGTTTGACAGATATACGACTTTCTTGTTTTCTTTTCTAAAGTCACAGTGCAGTTGTCACAAATGTTTTGCACAAAGTGAGATAAGGCATTTAGTTTTTATTTTTTTGTGGTTGGTATAGACTTGGTTATTTAGTGACTTTTAATTTGTGTGTTATTATTTTAAAGAAAAAAAATGAACTTCTGTTGTAAAGTGTTGTACCTGGATGAACCAAGGACAATACTAAATTTCTTTAAAACACTGATTAGTTTGTCAGTTTATCTTTAATAAGCATACTGGTCCTCAATTGTGGTCTTCCAGTTTCTGAATTTGACATTAAGATTAGCTGTATGTTTATTCTGCTGTGTGTGCATGCTTTAAAAAAATAGTTTTAAGATAATGTCTAGTAATTATAGAACAATTATTAGAACAAACCGAAAAAATATATATAGTATAAACCAGAAAATTCTGCATAAAATAGAAATATGTATTTATTTCTGTATGGAAATATTGTCAAAAATTGCATCTCTTGAATATGTCACTAAATGAATGTTTTAAATAATTGAAGAAAGAAGAATGGAAAAAGAAAACAAAAATTTGACGAGAAAATAAGCTTAAAAAAATGTTTATTAAGTTTAGTATTAGATAACCATTTTCTGTATCTTTATACAAAAAAAAAAGGTGCATCTACTGTTTGGAAAGGCTGTTTAAGGAATTTTAGTAATAATTTCAACTCCAAATTTTTCAGCCATGGCACCTAGAATTTTCATATCCAGAAATTAAACACCTTATATATTGACTACTTAGAAAGCTAAGTTTACCTGGCTATGATTTAACTAATCCAGGATTTGTCTTCACTGTTTTCCAGAATTGTCATGTATCCTGGAATTGTGTGAAATCTCCTGAGATTTGAGCCTCAAAATGAATCAAGCATGTATCTGAAAAAAGGACAAGCAAGGTTCATGTGTCTAAACACCATGTTACATTAAATTGACACTTGAGCTCATAATTTTTTACAGTTTTCCCATAATTTCTCTACTCTCTATCTCTCTCTCTTTTTGTTTTTTTATATATTGACAGATGATGTTCTCAGGTTGTAATAAAGTTGCCATATTTCAAAGTTCATTCATTTTGTGCATATGGACAGTAATTCCATTTCCTATCCTTTTCCTGCATTTTAACCCTTTAATTCTCATTTCTGCTCATATTTGTATGTATATAAATCATCCAAGTCTATAACAAAAAAACCCCACTGCACTTCATTTCTCATCACCGTTTGATATATTGTGTATGTTGTTATTTATTAAAAAAAAGAAAAAAAAAATGTTTTTGTTCAATACTTTTCTAACAGAAAATACTGAGTTAGTATGAATAAATTTAGAATTTAGTTCAAAGGCTGAGTAGTATTTTATCAGCAGAAAATAGACACAAAACTCCATGCACATGAAATAATATAATTTTTGAGAGTTAAAGGGTTAAAATAATTTTAACACACAAGTCATGTTTTCCTCCTCCAAATTTTAATACTTAATCAGATTTTTAATAAGTTACACATATGGGCAAATTACTAATTACAGATAGAGAACAAATTGAGTTCATTATCATTTTTCTTAACTTACTAATTTTCTGTCAATAAATAAAAGTTGACATCATTCAAATCATGTTGTTCATAATTAAAAAAAATTAAATTTTTTACAAGAAATTTGAGATTGAAAAGTAAGCCACACAGTAGGTTTTCAGATAAAAAATAAAAATGTCTGTTTTTTTTTTAGAACCAAAATTGTTTAAAATATTCTACACCAGTTACTATGCACCACACTTCGAGTGTAAAGAAGAAAAACGGTGCACTTGAACTTTAACTTTTTAGGAAAATACCAAAAGCTAAACATGTAAAAATCAATGTAATACCAATGTACAGTTAGTTTGTATTCTAATCGATTTTGGAATGTTTACAATAGAAGAAATTTTCATTTTAAAAATGTGACCAGCCGTGGAAGAATGGAGACTAACGAGTAGCAGTACCCTACCAATACAGTCGAGACACGACACGCTATTCACTAGATTTTTTTTATTTTTTTTTGTGTAGTGAATATTGAACAGAACCTCCAAAGCCAGCTTAAGAGATTAGGAAACACATTCCAAAGAATTATTTTCTATCGATTTGAAGAAAATATCACTCTAGTCCAAATATTTTTAAATTTTTTTTTCGTTTCAAATCTTTAATTGGATATTCTTCCCCCATATGTACGCACAGAAAATTCTTCAAAAATCTCAATTAAAAAGTGAGATTCCAGAGAAGATTTTTTAATTGTTTATAAAAGAAAAAAATATATATACTGTACTAAGAAAACGAGATTTACGGTCGGTCATAAACAACATTTTTCTGTAAGTTGAAAATAAATCTTGGTTTAGCTATATTGCTGTCTCCTTTTATGATAAAAGGTGTGCCCTTAATCGCGATAAATTCCCAAAATTCCATTTAAATTTAGTAAATCCCATAATGGATTGAATGGATTTCGCATCTGCTAGGTTCAATAATAAACTTTTCGCACAGATATGTTATTTTTGAAGTAATATTTGCTTAATTACTAAAATTTGGATGGGATATAAATTCCAGTCGATCGATTCCAATTCATTATAGGTCAATCGCCACTATAGAATTGGATAAATGATCCTTTAGATGGAGTATTGACTCCATTGTAGTTAACGACGGTTGTTCCGTTGATAACTATAACACACTAATCTGTTAAAGGTATGTATAACGAGTTATTGTTTATGTATACTTAAAAGCTTAAGTTGCTGGTTTCTTAGCTGCTTTTGTTAAAGTGAAGCTCATTTACTGCACGACCAATCTGAGCGAATAAAGCAAAGCCACGACATCTGTTCTGATTTCACCGTTCCTTCGTAAACGTTAGAAGATGTCAATAAATTGATTGCATCCCGGTAATCGATGCAATACCGACTTTCATTCTATACTGTTGCCAAGTGTCTCCATCCCTCCGCTTCCAGCTTGCTGCTCTCAATCTCTTTTTTTTTTCTTCCTCTTGCTCTTCTTTTTTTATTTGTTACAATTTTCTTTTCTTTAAACTTCTGCCTGCCGAACGAAATCGCTTAATTTCTGGGCTTTCTTTAAAGTGCAGCATCTATTCAGACATTTACTAAGTACGACGTTTCAATAGGATGCAACTCAGGTGTAAAAACAAGGAAAGGATTTATCTGATGCTCATTAAGAAAGTATTACCAACTTTAAGGGATTTTTTTCTCATTTGTAACCGACCGCATTGTTTAGTTGTATGCAGTATTCTCTCTTTCCTCTCTCTACCTGATTTCTTCATCTACAGGATTTTTGGGTCAAGCGGGCGAAGGAATTGACGCCGATGGAAATCGATATTGAACACCAGTTTCCTTAGAAAATGCAATCCAAATGTTCCTCAGGCATTTGGAACATTTTGACAGCTTCATCTGTTTTGGCAATGCGATGGTTATTTGTAAATCCAACTATCCTAAAAAAGTCAGGCGAGAGAGATAGCATTTTTCTCCTGTACGCAACTCCCTATTAGATGTATATCAACCGAATTTTTTCTTTTTTTTTTATTGATACATCAGTTGTTAGTTACAAAACAAAAAAAAGTAGTACCATTCAACTAGTTGGCAGGATTTTATTTCGTGTGTTTGAGTGCATCCAGGTCAACACTATTAACTCTTGACGAAATTTTTTATGTTGTGTACACCTCTGTGGGAATATGCGCATCACGTGTGTGGTTTTTTTTTGTTCTCTCTGCATGTGTAGAAAGTGTGTGTGATGTTTGTATGGCGACTTTTTGTGTGTTTATAACACGTGAGTATGGATTAGTCTGGGATTAGTGTGTTTACGCCTCTTCCGTGTGTATGCGCGCATGTGATGATTTTTTTTACAAGATAGCTTATTAATGGCATCAGGAGGGATTTGCGTGTTTTATATATAAACAGCCCTCGGATTTTTGGAGTAAAATTTTATGGTCGCTCGCTTAATTCCGAAGTTTTACGATTAAAGCGGCGATTCTTTTGTGTGTGTGTATTTGGAAGTTCTCGTCATTTAGGAATGAAGCAAAGTGAATGTCGTCTCTCTAGAGGAACAAACGGAATTCTTTAGAGAAAATAAATTCTTTTTATACAGGACATCAGATAAGGAAAAAGAAATACGGCAAACAAGTTTTCCTTAACTTCCTTTTCTGCTATCAGAAAGCATAATAAATGCACTTTGTTTTGTAAAAATCCTTGTCAGTTGAGTTTTATTTGCAATTTTCCAGGATATTCAGCAATTTTCTCTGCAAAGGAAATTATTTCAAATCCGCAAGATTAAGTTAGATTAACTTTTTTTTTTTTCCTCCTACCATTTTTTTTCTTTTTAATTGGTACAGAGACTCCCGAATTCTATAATTATGTAAATATTTAGGATTATAAAATAGAATTTTTTTCCCTTTACTGTGATTGCAAGCGATATAATTAAAATTCGAAACACTCAAATGTCGTTTATGGACACAAAAAAAATTTTTTTCCCGTTTTGTAAAATTGACTCGCCTTTTTTTTTAAGTCCAGTTAAAAAAAAGGATATTGAAAATACATTATAGCTCTTCTGTTGTTCAACGTTTCCATTTTTGAAACAAAAGTTTGACCGATGATTGTTAATTAATTTAAGCCATTAATTAGCATTTTTATATAATTTTCTAAAACAATAAGGATCTTGAAAAAGCCAACAGGAAATCTCTAAATCAATTATCGAAAAAATAATTTAGATAAAAATTTTTATAGGTTTTAAAAGGAAGGAGGATTTTAAAAAGTAATAATAATCATTGAGCCAGATTAGAAATTTTATTTTGCAATTTTTTTCCCTTCTCCTCCTCCTCCTCCTCCTTCCTCCCTTCTCTGCAGAATAAAAATTTTTACTTTATAAATAAAACTTTTATGTTTTCTTGACAGATAATAGGAATTATCTTCGTTTTTATCAGGACGAATAATTATGAAACGTTGATCAATAATTAGAGTTTTGATCGATAATTCTGTTCGGTTAATGTTAAATCACGTTGCGTACAATAAATAGGTCTAATTAAGACGAGGAAGTAAAAACTTGCTGAAAATTTCTTTTTTTAATTGGTGATTTCTTCGAGATTTTTAATTATATCGCTTTGCAAAATTATCTCTGAATAGTTTTTAAGTGAATAGATATCTATACTTCTTTTTTTAATATGTTTTAAGTTACATTTTTATCTTATCTAACAGAATAATAATAATAATCGATGGGAAGATATAAATTTCCGATGATAACGTTCTCATTCGACACTTATCTATGTGAATGTAAGTTATAAAAATTTTCCAAATCGGTAGGTAAGCCCGTCAGTTTCTTTGTTGTTTCTTTTTATAAAGTGTTTTATGATGGTATAAACGGAATATCAGCAATGACATTTTTATATCGGGAATTTTTATTGCCCTTGTTTGCTGTTAAATTGTCTTGTTCTGCCATAATTCACTTGTTAGTTTCTTCCTCATTTGAAGTTTGAAAGCAAACTAATGATAGAATTTTGGAATCGTTGCGATGATTATGAAGAATGGAATCCAGTAATCCTCATCCATTCGACTGGCTAAATCTATTCAAATTATCACCAGAAAGTACAGTACTGAGTTCGAACCTCATTAAAGCTTATTCTGCTGCCTGTGAATTCATTAAAAATGTTATATTTGAAGATAAATCAGTGCTAGATTTTGGGTCCATGTAGCTTTTACACCAATATGCTCTCTAAAAGAATTTTTCGCTTGGGGAAAGCAAATATGCCGAAAAATCTGTATAAGCCAAAGTCTGCATTTTGTGTTGTGACAAATTGGAAATTTTTTTTTTTATTTGGTTCGGAGATTGTAAACTAATTTATTAAATGACACTCCGGTTATTTTTACATATTTAATGCGCTCTTTATTATTTTTATACTTTAACATTTGCGAACTAATTCAAATTTTCCAATAAAAATTTGTTTTCTGCGAAAATTTCAAAATTTAAGTATGTGAAATAACGATAACTTTTACTAGATAATTAAAATATTAGAAACAGACGTAAAGAAAATTTTGGAGATCTCTAGAATTAAGTGCGCTGTTTATTTTTTGAAAATTTTGGATTTGTAGTAGTAGGAAAGAGCTTCAAATAATAATAGTACTGTAACCATCAGTGATCTGTTGTCCCCTAACAGGATCATCTCTTAAAGTCCCAGCTTACACGTGACAGTATTATCTTCAATGGGATTGTAGAGAGATTTCAGTACAGAAAAATGCAATCCTAGAATAGTGGTCCTTAATGTTTGGTGTGCGCACTCCTAGGGATGCGTAAAGAAATTTCTTGGGTGTATGTCTTTTTGTATATAATACGTGTTTATTTTGTAAAGTATCTGCTTATTTATTGATAAAGGGGTACACGTTGAAAAAGTTTGGGGCCTCTACCATAGATCATATCGTAGTTTTGAAAGAGCTACATATTTTGAAAATAGAGATGAAACTGTTCACATGACATTACAGTTGGGAATCCCAATTGTACTATCTGCAATCCCAAAAGATGAAGTTCCCTGTAACAAGCCTTACTTGATTTTTATGCAATGCAGGCAACTCTAGTTCGTTGTAATGGACCTAAAAGAAGAATCCTTAATTCAGGAATTAACATCCAATCCCATTGGAGATCCATTCCTGGACTAAGGCTGACAACCTGCTGAAATGCATCGGATCTGATGTCCAAGGTACGCCTCGGTCCAGTAAAAGGACGCGAAGCTCTTGACCTCTTGGACGTAGTTTATTAGAAAGAAAGGATATTGCATCCAAATATTTATTTTGAGAGAAGTTTGAAATAATCACCAAATGAACATAGAATTTTGCCTAGTGACACGTCACAATTTATTTTGGTAAACTGTTTAATGTTTTCTTTACTCTTCCTTTCATAAATAAAACCTAAAAATGCTTTGTTTCCTTCGCAGGATTATTTCGTGTTTGAATGTTTAAACCAGTGGGTCCCAAGCTTTTTTGGCCATGCCTCACTTAAGCATCTTTAAAATCCTGATGCCCCCTGTGATATATAATTTTTATTATTCAAAAGTGAACTACTATTCACGTGGAGGAAGCCTAAAAGGCCATTAACTTGGTCTAAACAAGCCTCTGAAAAACATGGTATCTATGAAAGAGAAAAATAAGAGTGAAAGGATAGTTGAAGTACTGAGGAAGAAATCACTATGCAAATGTTAAAAAAATAATGGTGGTATGGAGAGAAAAAAATAGTTTCAAAACCACTATGTACATCCTGATTTTAATTTTAAAAATGTTTGTCACAATATATATTCGTACTATATATGAGCCTTTAGAACCATAAGAAATGCAAAAAACTTAATAACTAATTCTCGAATTTCCCCCTTTAAAAATTAAATTGCCTCCATGTGGGGCGTGCGCCCCAGGTTGGGAACCACTCGTTTAGACAATTATATGCAGCCAGTACAAAAATTGATCTGAGGGTTTAAACAGAGAACATTTTAATAATTAGAAGGTTTGATATCCGAAATCTACATCACAGCTGATGTTTTTTAGAACAACTACGGTATTAAGAGATCAAGATATTTATCTTTTTCTCTGCTCTTTATATAATATATAAAAGCTGCCTTTTTCAAGGCTGAAATTGCTGTTTTCGAAATTCCTATATCATTATAAAACACTTTTTATGCTTTGCATCTGCAATACCCTCAAAATTTCATGAGCTTGATTAATTTAATGAAAAAATTATTGCTTTATACGAGAACATTTCGTCAATATAATTATTGCTCTGATGGTAATATAATGCGCGCGCACGTAGAAGTATATGCAAAAATCAGTTACAATTTATTGGATTGCAAAATTAATAGAACATAAATGGTATATCAATAGAACCAAACCGCATTTATATGGTGAGAATTGTATATTTCTAAATTAGCTGATAATTTAGGAACTGGATATGACCCAAATTTGTAACGTGTCTTCTTTTTCTCTAATTTCCATGAAATTGCAGAAAATCGAAGACTGTTACCAATGTGTGTAGAAAAGCAGTACCAGAGAGGTTAAACCTAATACCTTCAGCCACTTCACAAGTAATGAATCTCCATTGACCAGTCTACTTGATCTGTAGTGTGCACCCTATTGATATTCATTGCTTATGATATAACACAGAAATTCTTGTTTACGGCATTCATCATTCCTCATCTCTAAATAATTAAGATTGAAATGTAATTATAAATCCTCATAAAACACCTTTAGCTTCAGTAATTAAAAAAATTTATTACTTACAAAATACTGGTAGTGTACACGTTTGCAATGCTTTCACTCATATTCAGCAACATGTCGAGACTTGTTTTTTGCAGATCTGTACACACATGTTATAAAAAATCCGAAAACCTATTAAAAATAAAGTTCTAGGTTTCAAATTTAATCTTAAAGAAAGCATTGATAGTTAATGTAAACATTTTTAGTGTATTTAAAAGAAAGGCATATCGTGTTTCGCTTCTAAATTATACTTTTACTTGATTATAGTTTTTTCTTTAATAAATTTCGTTGTGAACAAGGTTTTTTCTTTCATGAAAAGTATGCTGATATTATATTTCACGCGAAACATAATTTTTGAAGGGACAGATTTTATATATTAAAAGATTTTTGGTGAAATATTTAAGTGCATTTGTATTATCATCAAACGTATCGTTCATTAAGTCAGCATTCGACTTTTGCAGTTTTTTTACATTCTTTAAATATGTTTCGGTTAAAATTGCTTTAGTAGAAAAGTTTGATCGATGTTCAATGATCTGGAAAAAAATTTTTTTAGTTCTTTTTAATTCATGCTTCTTGAGCATCGAAACAATCTCGGTGGATTTATGTATCAAATTCCCAGGCGAAATCATTTTTATAGCAAAAAACCAATCCAGATATAAATCCTGCATTGGAAATACAAATTTAATTCAGAGACTACGATGGACGTCATGAATGACACGATCATCTCCAAGAGAAGAAAGGAGAAAATCGTCGTAAAAATTGTTTCTTTACGAACCAATAAACGTAATGTTCATTTTACTACAAAAAATGAAATTTAAATAATAATTTTAAAGCCGAAATACCGAAAATTCGAAGTAGTAGTACTGTTCGGAAAGATAATGTTTTGTTGCAGTTTGTACGTCATCAAAATTTGAAAGCGATTTGTGAGTTCGCTGAGAGAAGTGTACAATAGTAAAAAAAAATTAATACGTCTCTGGATTCCCCAGAAATTTTTAAAAAATATTCTATTTTTCGCAATATAATTACGGACTTCACGCTAAATTTTTATTGCTTATTAATACTCTCTTGATCGTAATTAAGGCACAAATAATAATTAAATGACTACTGCATTTCGCAATTTTATCAGGAGGATGATAAACGAGCTTCTTCAAACTAAGTAGAAACGAATACTTCTAATAATGAAAGCATTTAACAAAAAACAACAGCACAAACAATAAAAAGTAATTTTAACTAAACGGATAAATGCAGATACTGTTATAGTAATTAAAGTGACACAATTGTGCATAGGAATTGTTACCAAAGCAACGTTTTTATTTTAATTAAAACTCGCAGAAGTTGTAAGTTTTCAATTAAAAATATCAAGCAAAACCAGTCGTAAAAGCTAAGTATATGTATACGATAGAAAAATTCTCTATTTAAATCATTTGCATACATTTCGTATTAATTTTTAAAGGTTAAAAAGAAAAACTTTCGCTAGGATAAATAGTATCAAAGTGGAATATTTTCTTTCGATAAAATTCCTAATCATTAGTATCTGTTAGAGAAGCAGGTTATTAAAAAAAAAGAGGAGGAAAATTCGAAAAAAAAGCCTAGAGGCTAAAAATTTAAGGGCTCCAGAGGCTACAATATCAAATTTTCTTAACTGCTATCATAAAAGACTGCAAGACGAACAAAATTCAATTTAGTCCAAAATTTGAACTGCGCTATCTTTATTTTTCTATTTTTTCCCCGTTTTTTACAGTCAAGAATAAAGTACAATCAAGATGATTTTTCGACAAGATGAGAAATAAATATAAAATATTGTTTTTCTTTAGAATTAAACAAAAAAATAAAATTTTAATGGTTAAAAAATTATTTTTCTCGTATATTTTTACTTTTTTTTTTTTAAAATTTTTTGCTTTCCTCTCCTCCTCCCTCCTAATTTCCAGATTTTAATGTTTTAATTCATGTTATGATCTAGATTTTTATTAATTTAATCAGTACCTCCATCTTATACTAATCCAAACAGTAAGAATTTATAAAGATAGTTGTTTCATCGATCCGCGTGCAGTATTGAAATCGAATCCAAAGATTCTATTACCGAATATTTTTTTTTTCTGAGGAATCCGAGATCGGTGTATCGATCCTCCATATCTCATTTCTGGCCAGTCAGTAGTAGACTGGACTATCACGATTTAATCCGTATCAAACTTTAAAAAGGGCATAAAACAAAGATAACAACCCAAACCATAAAATCCTAAATTAAAAAAGAAAAATCACACAAAAGGAGATTTAGAAGCTCATTGCAAACAATAAATTTTTCTTCTTTTTTTGTTAGCTTTTCTTCTTCCTTTTTTAACTTTTTGATAGAATTTACTATCAGAAACAAACCGTTGTATCTCTTCATATAAAATTTTCAATTCGTATGTTATATATGGCTAACATTCTTTAATTTTTTTCGAGAAATACTTGCAAATATTTAAATTCTGCTTTGGTAAATGGCAAAACTTTAATTGATGAATTTAATTAGGTTAAATTTGACTAACTACTTGTGTTGTATTTGCCGAGAGCAAATAAAAGAATCTGCCAGTCAGTAGACAAATCAATGATTGAAATTATTTCTTTTTAAATTCGCTTTTAAAGAACTTGCAGAAAAATTTTTTCGACAAATTTTTTTTAAACGTTTCTGCGATTTTTTTTTCTGTTTTCGCTGCATTAACAACAACGACTTACGCGATTATATCCAATCTTAAGAACGAAATCCGCGATAAAATTAATTTTGCTATAATGAAATTAATTTGATTCCACAAAGAAAAAAAAGTTTGAAGATAAAAATGAATGCAATATAACAAAGTTCGCTCTAACTTTGTTTTTTCTTTTTTTTTTTGGCCAAATTCTATCTCGTATAACCGATTTTTTTTTTCTTTTATGACAAAACGAAAACATAATATCGGCCTCCCATCCATCGTTCTTAGTTAAAGGTAAAAAAGGTGAAATTTTGAGGGATTCTAGTCCCCAAAAATTGTAAGTTGTTGTTCATGATTAATAATTATAATTTTTGAGACTAGATCAGCCATTTTGAAAATGGCGGCCAATCGAACTTTAAAACGATCTCGAGAGATTTAAACGAAATTTCTTGTACTCCGCTTCGATACCCAAGCTAATTTATCTTCAGATAAACTGACGGCATTAAAATATTGTAAAAGTTATAAAATTTGAAAATTTTAATCAGTAATTTTCTGAATTTTATTATTATTATTATTATTATTTTAAATTCTTTTCGATCAATGAAAAGCGCAGTTAGTAATAACATTTCGTTGCTTTATTATTCGCGTAATACAATGAATCGGAGTAAACCAGAACCTCCATACTTGCTTAACTTAATGCAATGTCTCATTATAACGAAACGCTTCACGGATTTTATTCTTTTCAATATATAGAAGGAAAAAAATAATAATAATAACCGTTTTAAATAAGTAAGATTCGTTAAATTCTTTTCTTTCTGGTATGATTAACTCAATAATTATGTTTACGTTAATAAATTATGCTAAAGATAAACAGAGCCGAGCGCTGAATTTTTGCTTCAAAGATCTACGAAATTTTGTAAATAAATAATTATCAAAATTATATATTACCAAAATTAAATGGCTGTACTGTAAATTTTTTATCAGTCTTTAAAAGAAAATCTTGGGAATCAAATTACAGTTAAGATCGATTTTTTTTTTTTGGTTTTTTTTTTGCTGTTTATTATATTATGGATTTATTGTTTTGACAGTTTTGTGCTGAGAGGAAAAAAATTCGCGCAGGAGGAAAATATGGCAAATTTTCGTGAGCAATCTCTGGAAATGTTCGTATGGTGTGCGGAAAGAACTTTAGAAGTCAAATAATGCGCTCGCTTAAACAAAACATAAACGAGAAAATTTGACCCATAAAAAAAATTCATAGATATACAAAATTAAAGGATAGAAAAATTGCATAAAAGGAGAAAAGAAAACGAAAAAAAGTATAAAATATTTTTACTATGGACAGAATCGAGTTTTATATGTTTTTCCAGTTTAGTCTTCAATGAAGCGTTTAAGTAAACACATCCTTTTATGCTGATATTTTTTTTCTTTTTGAAATTTTCCTTTTCTTATTTTTATCCTTATAACTGAATTTTTGGTTTTATACGCTTAGATTATCCTATTATATATATATATATATTATAGAAAGAATAAAAAATATTCGTATATCGCATAATAAAACCAGGAAAAGATTAAATTTCGAAACGGAAATTAATGCATATAGAAAGAATAAAAATGTTATTCGTATATCGCATAATAAAACCAGGAAAAGATTAAATTTCGAAACGGAAATTAATGCAAAATTAATATCAAATTAATTCTATAAAAAAAAATGAAATTAATTAGCGAAAGGATTACCTTAAAATGACTTGTTTAATTTAAAAACAAAAACAGGAAAATATTCTAATCCTTCAAAAGTCTGGTGAAAATAATTTCTAAAATTATAATAATTTGTAAATTACTCGCCTGGGCATTACTGATTTCCAATATTGGTGCATTTTGCCACATTATCGTTCTGGCGTCATAGTAACGTCATACATTGTAACGCCACACATTATTACGTCTGAATGATGCCATCTTTAGGATCTTGTGATTAATTCCAGAATTATTATCCGGAATCTTAATAATTAAAAGGAGGACCCAGCAGCATCAGAAGGATTAAAGTACTTTGCAACCTCAAAATGTCCTAGAAGCAATTTTGATTCGGGGAAACTATGTTATCCATAGTCACAAGAAGCCATTTTTTTGTACTAACATGTAAGTTTGGTCCCGATAGGTTAAAGTATATGGGAATTTTTTAGGGAACAGACAGACATTCACTATTATGTATATAGATATAGTCAGGTACTTAGAGAAATTACGAGGCCCGAGGCAACTAATATTTTTGAGGCCCTTCAAAAAGAAAAAGAAGAAAAAATTGAGAAATATTGATAGAGAACTTCAAATTTTGACAAACACTCAAGCTCGAACAGTATAAATATATATAAATATATATATTTTTAACATATTGAGTTATAAATTGAGGCTCGGGGTAGCCGCCCCTCTTGCTCCTCTCTGGTGGTCACTGCCCATAGTCATAAGAAGCCATTGTTGTATTAATTTGTGAGTTTGGTCCCGGTAGGTTAGTGTGTGCGAATTTTTTAGAAAACAGACAGACATTCAGTAGTACGTATGTGGCCATGTTAGTTATAGAAACAATCTGCAATTTTATGCTATTTAAAACTGTGCACAATTCTATAACAAACCCTGCAAATGATTTTGTAATCAGAAAATCGACCTTCGAAAATTTTTAATAATAAAAAAAATCTGTAAACATAATTTGCGCGATCGAAACGAAATTCTAAACTTTTGCAATTTAATTATCACACAGATTTAGCTCTTCTACATTAATCTTCAAAATATATCCTTAAATTTACACGATTAAAAAGAAATTTTCGCCTTCTCGAAGTTAATTTTATTTAAATACAAAATTTCTACAATACCGATCATAATTAAAACATTGAAATCAGTTTCACCTATAACGTTAATTTCGTATTCAAATCCAATATTATAATAATTCAATATTATACAAATCTCAAAATTTAACCTAGATATGAACAAACCAACTGGAAAGGAAGAGGAAACAGAAATGTATAACAAATTCGCTAGTCTAATGGGAAATAGTTGTATATTTGCACATACATTACTGCATCAATATTTATTAAATAATTTGCTTAATGTGACGTATGGATTATTGGAAACATCTTTTTAACAATAAATTCTATTAAACATTATCATCATCAACATTATTATTATTATTTTTTATTCTCATTCGATAATAAATGAAATTGAGAGTTTTACACTCGAGTTGTTACAGAGTGAAGAAATGAGAGGATCCTGCAATATTCTTGTTTCCAATGAACCAGAAACCTTTAAGTACTTTTTCAAAAGAAGAAGAAGAAAAAAAAATGGCAAGGGGGAAAGGTTCCACTTTTATATATCGCGTCGAAAGGTACTCTCTTTCTCTCTCTGTGAGGACAAGCTAACCGAGTGTCTGGTAGAAGATTTATTGAGGTTGCTGCAATAACAGCAGAGAGGCTGACACTATAGACAGATAGGTGGTACCTTGGGACTTGTCGCACGTCATACGCACATAAAACTCTCTCCCTGTGCAATTTTGGAAACGCGAAAATGACGATAATAATAAAAATAGAGAGAAAAATATCCACCCGATTGAATAACGCGTGGGAATAAAAATTATACAAATTATGCCATTACCGAAAATTTAATTTTTTTTTAATTTATAATTATGTAAATTTATGCAATTATAAATTTTAAAATATCATCGTCGCTTTGCTGAGATGGAAAAAAAGAAAATTAATCTTCTTAAAATATTATGACCATGTGGTATAATGAAATATAACTTATTTTAATTATTTATTATTTGTATTTTTTATTTGTTCAGTTGGCAACATGAGTTGCTGACCGCCATGTTCTTTGCTTTTTTTTTAAGTGGAATGAACTTTTTCTCTCTGATGTTTTTATTAATATATATCAACCCGTAGACGTGGGAAGACTTCGACATCATCACATATATAATAAATTTATTCGTTACAATAAGATGTTGGTTGTTGACGTGGAGCAAAGAATAATTCATAAAATTCTCCAGCATTTAAGGTATTCGTCTATACGTGCAGTTCGTTACGCCATTACTTTAAACGGTTTGATACGCGGAAATTAATTCATTAATTTTTGAGTAATGCGGTTAAACGGCGGTGCGAGAGATTTGTACAGTTGACGATAAACAGATAAACGTACAAATCCCAAGATTTATTCCGTCATTAAATGATTGAACGAAACTGGTTGTTATCGAGTAGGGATCTTAGTTTCTCAAATCATCCGTATCACGACCTAATGTATCAGTCGTACTGTGACAAGACAAGATGCAGTTACTGACACCTTATTCACTTCAGGAGTGAGTGAGTACAGCTAACTAATTGGGGTGGACAACTAGTACTGCTTCTCAACTAATTTGATCACACAACCTTTACTTGCTAACTGCACGCCACAAAATGCAATAGTTAAATGAAACCTGGTGTATGTGTGTGTGAATATGATATCGCCCTATCTCGCTTCATTCTCGTATTTTAAATTATGATAATTTGATAACGTTAATGTTAACGATGATATACGATACCGAACTGTAATGAAATGGAGAAATTTCCATGTTTAAACATGATTTATACCATCGAAATTTTTTCCACCTCACAGCAAAAATTGCTTCAAATCAACTCTTTTTTTTGGTAATTTATTTATTTAATTTCTACAAAACTAAAATTTATTACGTAAATAGAATTTTTACTTTTTTTGAAATTTATTTATTTAATTTCTACAAAACTAAAATTTATTACGTAAATAGAATTTTTACTTCTTGGTAAACACAAAAAAAAAGACATTAAACCATTTTATTTACATTAAACAAATTTTTTTAATAATGTAAAATTAAAGTATGTAACTTTTGAAAGATTTAAAGAATTTGGAAGAAAAGAAAATAATATAAAAATAAACGAAAATTTAAATTACTTATATTAATATTTTATTTAGACAAGAAGAAGGGGGGAAAAATGGAACGAACAATTACGAATTAAAATCACAAACACTTTCACCAAATTTAAAAATAAAATATTAGCGATCATATATTTATAAAACAAATGATGGCTAATTTTAGAATATTAAATTAATATTAATAACGAACGAAATTTTAAAAGATGAAAATTTTTTCTTGCACCAGTAAAAATTACTTTCGGAAAGTAGATGTATTGTACTTGAACAAACACACATTATTTTAACTTTGTTACCGAAAATTAATTAATTCTACAGGCGATGCTGTAAGTGCATATTTTACAAACTGTTATTTAAAGAGATCTTTTTTTAGAAAACATAAAATCGATACAAACAACTACCTACTAGTACATCAATTATTTTATATACATATAGATCTTTTTAGATACAGACGGTGAATACAATAGGAAATTTTTTGCATTATCATTTTACAGATAGCATGATAAATCTGATATCCTAACTCCTTTCATTATATTGCAATTTCTTTCCGTTTTTTTTTTTTTGAGTAATGGGAGCTATTTTAGAAAACAGTATTTGATTTACAGACTATGTTCCAATTTACATAGTTTCTTTTATAGATTATAAAAATAAAAATACAATTTAACAATTGCTAATATTTGGTAATGTTTACGTGCAAATAAAATATATTAACAATTAATTAATTAAAATAATTTACTTTTAATCATTATATACATCAAGGATTTTATTGCATATAGTTAAATTTATTTTTATAACAATAAAACTGATGTAATATGTGAATTATAACAATGGACAATATTTTAAATTGATAAAAATATGTAAATTACAACAATGAAACTGATGTTCATTATTATAAGTCACATGTCACAATATTTTGAAATTGATAAATATGTAAATTACAACAATGAAACTGATGTGACGTGACTTATAACAATGGACAATATTTTAAACTGATTAAAATATGTAAATTACAACAAATCCCTGTGGATAAGGGGTTAGAATATACCCCCCTTACAGGGATGGGTAAGGGGGTATATTCTTATAAAGATGTGGGTATGTGGGGGCGACTAAAGGAATTACTTCGCGTTGGTGGTTCCGAGATTCGTCACTGGAGGCTCTCTTGTGGGTTCCTATATGGAATCGGGACTGCTCTGGTGATGCCAACATCCGTCAGCGGGGGCCTCCGGCTGGACCCTATACGAACCTGGACCGTATAGGGCCTCTCCGGAGAACGAATTTGCCCATCTATCCAAATTCATAATTTGCGCGTTTTGTGTACGGGGACAAGTTTACATACAATCCCCATAAGGAAGGGGACAAAAAATTATAACAATGAAAACTGATGTAACATGTAAATTATAAAAATTGAAAATGTTTTAAATTAATAAAAATATGTAAATTACAACAATGAAACTGACGTAACGTGTGAATTATAACGGTGGACAATATTTTAAATCGATAAAATACGTAAATTACAACAACGAAACGCGTTTTTTTAAATCCAGAACGAATATTTTGTAAATTGCAACAATGCTGTTTAATATGCATTACGGCATTGTTGTAATTCACAAATTCATTTAGTCTGAATAAAAAAAAACGTTGTAAATTTCAACAATGTCACTACATTAATGTTGCAGCATTGTTGAATTATAGATGTCCATTACAACAATGGACAAAATTTAATAAACAAATTGCTTTGTGTTTGTGTTTAGAAATTTTGTTTGTTTGTGTGCCGGCTTACAATTTTTCTAATTTATTCAGCATTTATAATAATTAAATTTGATTAAAATAATAAACTCTCAGTTACTTTTAATTTAAATATTGTTATGTATACTAATGTTTAATTAGCATAAATTTCCTTTTATAAACAAAAGTTCTTAAAAAGTATTTAAACTATATATATATATCTTTCATAAATTATAAATTATAACGAAATTTATACGCGGTATCTAAAGTTAGCGGTGCAGAGATTCTTCTCCAAACTTAAATCTCATAATGGATGACTATTGTTATATTTAATCACGCGATAACATATTTCTTAATTTAATATATAATAACCAAACCAAGAAAGGGATTACCCTAGAAACATCTTCAAAATAATTAATTTTAGCATTATTTCTCGATATTTTTCATTCAGAAACGTTGAGGAGAGTCATAGAATGTGTATGCAGGTAAAAACTGCAAAAAGGGTTTAACAGGAAAATAAACATACCACTTAAAATAGGCAAAGCTGAACGATGTAAAACGGTAAACTCATACATAAAACAAACATTTTTAAGTGAGCAATGCTATAATTAAGCAATTGAATCGGCAGGAAGAGATCTGGGTCATGTTGTTTACAAGCAGTTTGTATCTGTTAATTTACTACTACAAACTCTCTTAATTGCATCTGGAAACTAACTTTACTCATCATTTTTATATATATATATATAAATTGAAGTTTAGATATATATTTATAGAACGAAGGTAATTTGTAGAAATAATACTTAGAAGTTTTCTACCAAACATTAGTTTCTTTTAAACGACTTTTATTTAATGGCGCTACAACAGTATCGGGCTATTGATGATTAATTCATGCAGCTGCTACGAACAGCGTAGCTCTATAATCGATCAGTATTCTCTAGAAACTTGACGGTTTGAAACCTTAAGACAAATCACGAGCATTTATTTCTTGCTGCTTTTTTAAGAAAGGAAAAATTTTCTAGAAGCGGAGGAAGAAGAAAAAATTGCAAGAACAATATACACCATTAACAGGTTTGAAAGTAAATGTTGGAAAGTATTTCTTATCAAACTCTTTATAGATCATATTACTTGATCTTTGTAACATTTCTTTCTTCTTTTTACGTTATCGAGAAGTTGAATCCGGTTTAACTTTTTTTTTTTTATAGAATTTTACAGTTTGTCAAGTTTTAGTATAGAAAATGAATCAGATTTAATGGCGGAAAGTGACGGGCGAGGTGAGTTGTCTTAATTTTTACTTTTTATTTTTTTGGTTCGATAAACGAAGCAGCTAATCGTAATTAATAATTAAATAACAATCAAAATAATTATTAATAACCGAAATAGTCATTAAAATTTCATTTAACGATGCATTTATTTTGATCAAACTACTTTCGGATTAAATTAAATTTTAAACTGAAACAAGAATCGCTAGCGTAGCTTTAAATATTTAAATTTTGACTAAAAAGCTAAACATAATTAACTCCGAATGAATTCTTAATATTCCTAGTTTCGATGTTTAAAATAAAACA
Source organism: Olivierus martensii (assembly GCA_000484575.1). Taxonomy (NCBI): domain Eukaryota; kingdom Metazoa; phylum Arthropoda; class Arachnida; order Scorpiones; family Buthidae; genus Olivierus; species Olivierus martensii. The sequence goes on from AYEL01065541.1 coordinate 72,713, forward strand.
AAGATTGAATTCCGAACGACGACAGAAAAGGGAAAAAGATATTTGAGAGGAAGGAAAAAAAAAAAACGCGAATAAAAAAGAAATTTTATATTTTTTAACATCGCGATCGAGAAAGAGAGAATGCGAACATGCCAATCTTTCGTTAATAATTATCTTTACGAGTTAACAAAAAATGCACATTACGTTTTTAAACATAATGATTTGTCAAACGTTAAATAAACTCCTAACGATAAATTATATTACTAAAAAAATAAAAATAAAAAAAATTAAATATAATTTAATTCTGCCAATTTTAATAATAATAATAATAATAATAAAATACTCCTAAAATTATATTTAATGAGTTAACGAAACTTAAAAGCGGTTAAAGAAAGTTTTCGTTAAAAAGAAATAAAATTCCGCCAGAGAGCGCTTATCTTAATGCATAAATTTTGATAGTGATGAAACTCGGATGATAATTACAACCGAAATTTATATTTTAATAGAACGTAACTCGAAATTGATACTGTTTAATAAATATTATATGAGGTAGGTTATTATTTACGATGATGCATAAAAATATCGCCAAAAGTTCGACTACTTGTTAGCCATGAAGACACCTGTTATCTATCTACCTTATTAGTTTTATGATTTTTCGTCATTTAAAAAGCGGTTTTTGATATATAATGAGATAAAAATTTTGCTATACGATAGCGACTCCATTCTATCTACTAACAAAAAGTAAAATAATAATAGAATTTTTATTATTATTAAATTAACAATTTGTATTTTCGTCTAGGTAATTAATGCTCAGTCGTTTCGAAGTATTCGTTATTATTATTATTATTATTATTTTTTTTTTTTTAAATTTTACGAATTAAGCGATGGAATTTCGTTTAAATATATAATTATATTTAGTTTCATTAAATATAAATCATCCTTTAGCTAGCGAAAACGATGTTTAATGCGCTACCTAAGGGTAACAAAATATTGCCAAAGCGTAAAATGCCGTATCGGGTTTTAACAATAAACACACATTATTATTTTTTAAAATAATTTTATTATTAATTAATTAAAAGCGAATCGGGTGTTTAAATGCCAATAAAAATAATAGTAATAATAATAATAATAATAATTAAGTGATGACGAAATTTAATTTAATTTTAATCATAATTTAAACTCTACGTATTTAATTATCATAATGTTTTAATGGCGTTGAGTGGGATAATTGGGTAAAGTAAAATTTCGGTTATTCAAGTATCCCAAAAGACTCTCTCTGTAAATTTATTTTAATAAATTTATAAAACCTTAATTAAGTTTTATTAAGCGATAAAATTCATTTTTGTTCTGTTTAAGTAATATATAAATTATTGTTATTACAATCGGCGAAGAGCGACTTCTAATGGCGTATCTTGGGAAAATTTTAAAACGTTAATAAAATTTTATAAACGTAAACTGGCGTTAAAAATAACTTTATTTAATATTATTATTATTATTAAAATTATTAAGGAAACTTGCTTAGCAATATGGACTGGTTTAAAAGATATATACTTGTTACTTCCTTCTTCACCAACTCAATGGGAAAAAATTGCATCTGGTTTTAATAATGATTGGCAGCTTAAAAACTGTATAGGTGCATTAGATGGAAAACATATACGTATTCAAGCACCAAAACATTCTGGATCAGAATTTTATAATTATAAAGGTATATATTAACAATAAAATTCATTATCTTCTGATTATAATTGCATTAATAATTAAATACATAATAAAAATTATATTGAAATTATAAGAAAAATTTATGCAGTGAAATTATCAAATTTTGATTGTAATATTAATGAAATTGAACAGAATTTATATTGTGATTATTTTCTATATTTTGATTTTCCTTCATGTGTTATTTTTTCAATTCAGTTTTCATAACTCTTAAAATTTAAATTTTGCAGGTTATTTCAGCATTGTGTTACTGGCAATTTGTGATTCTCAGTACAAATTCTTGATGATAGATGTAGGTGCATCTGGTCACCAAAGTGATGGAGGAATTCTGAGGAATTCATCATTCTGGAAATATCTAACAGAAGGAAAATTAAATATTCCAAATTCAGTAGAAGGAACGGAACTACGTCAAAAGGAATGAGCGAAATACTGCGCAGAAGACAACTTTTGCGTTCCTTTCCTTTTCCTTTTCCGTTCCGACGAACTATGAACCAGCCTTTAATTGTTCATATTCTTACTACTCAGAACACAATTTACTTCAACAATTATATTCTGCACAGAACACAATTTAACTTCAACAATTATATATCTCAATCACCCAATAGAATAAAACTGCAAATAGTAATATACAAAAATGCTGCATGTAATTTTACTTTTTATAAAATGTGAACAGGTATTCTACATTTTTTCCAACATTATCTGAACTTACACTTTTATTCAGAACATATTCCAGTCTGTTTCATACAGTATGATGCCATTAAACTTACGCAAACCTATTATTGCTTAGATATTTTTTTGTATTCTCAATTTCATATTTTTGGAGTTTTCTCAATAGGAATATTATATTATTATTAAAACATAGTGCATCTATTAGGATGAAGCAATTTTATCTCATCTCTTAATTGGACAATGGCAAAATTCAGAGCTGAAAAATTAGCACTACAGACAATTTCTGGATTATAAAAGAGTTCTGTTCCTAAGTCAAATTTGTATTTAAGTCAGACCTGTTACGCATTGTTTGTATTTAATATCAGTTAATCAAATGTTAGTACAAGCTGGCCATAATTAAACTTCCTTTATCCAGAGTCTTTTGTAGTCTGATCTAACAACAAATGGAATGGCATCAAATTCGATAGAGAGACTAAGATAGGGGAAGCAGGATTTTGCAAAAAAAAAGTTTAGTTCAAAAAATAGCCAATAGGGAAATATCATCATCATCATTTCCTTAAACTCATTAATTGTACGCGTGGACTTATGGGATACCAACAAAGGAAAAATGGAAGTGCCAACAACTTTTCCGATTGAGGTAGAAGGAACGGAACTATGTCAAAAGGAATGAGCGAAATACTGCGCAGAAGACAACTTTGGCGTTCCTTTCCTTTTCCTTTTCCGTTCCGACGAACTATGAACCAGCTTTTAATTGTTCATATTCTTACTACTCAGAACACAATTTACTTCAACAATTATACTCTGCACAGAACACAATTTAATTTCAATAATTATATATCTCAATCACCCAATAGAATAAAACTGCAAATAATAATATACAAAAATGCTGCATGTAATTTTACTTTTTATAAAATGTGAACAGGTATTCTACTTCTGCACAGAACACAATTTAACTTCAACAATTATATATCTCAATCACCCAATAGAATAAAACTGCAAATAGTAATATACAAAAATGCTGCATGTAATTTTACTTTTTATAAAATGTGAACAGGTATTCTACATTTTTTCCAACATTATCTGAACTTACACTTTTATTCAGAACATATTCCAGTCTGTTTCATACAGTATGATGCCATTAAACTTACGCAAACCTATTATTGCTTAGATATTTTTTTGTATTCTCAATTTCATATTTTTGGAGTTTTCTCAATAGGAATATTATATTATTATTAAAACATAGTGCATCTATTAGGGTACCATTAAACTTACACAAACCTATTATTGCTTGGATATTTTTTTGTATTCTCACAATTTCATATTATTTTGGAGTTTTCTCAATAGGAATATTATATTATTATTAAAACATAGTGCATCTATTAGGATGAAGCAATTTTATCTCATCTCTTAATTGGACAATGGCAAAATTCAGAGCTGAAAAATTAGCACTACAGACAATTTCTGGATTATAAAAGAGTTCTGTTCCTAAGTCAAATTTGTATTTAAGTCAGACCTGTTATGCATTGTTTGTATTTAATATCAGTTAATCAAATGTTAGTACAAGCTGGCCATAATTAAACTTCCTTTATCCAGAGTCTTTTGTAGTCTGATCTAACAACAAATGGAATGGCATCAAATTTGATAGGGAGACTAAGATAAAGGAAACAGGATTTTGCAAAAAAAAAAAGTTTAGTTCAAAAAATAGCCAATAGGGAAATATCATCATCATCATTTCCTATTTCATCCATTGCTGGATATATAAATGTCTCCTTCTTTTGTTTCCAAATGTACCTATCTTGTGCAATCATCATCTACTGGGAACCAATTGTTTTTCTTATATCATCTCTCCATCATTTGCATTGCCTGCCAGGATATCTTTTCCCTTGCCTTAATTACCACTCTGTAATTCTTTTTGTCCATCAGTTATCAATATATCTTGCAATGTGGTCTGCTTAATGCCACTAACTACATAAATTAACATGTTCAAACTTGTAACCTACAAACACAGTAAATGTTTATGCTCTATATCTGAAAAAAAGTAAAAAATTTATGGAAAATATTTTATGTAAAGTCAAATTTACAGAAGTTGAGTATTATTTAAGTCAGGAAGAGGCTGAATATTGTAATAATAATTATTATTACAATATTACAGTATAATCAAAAGATAACCCAGAAATTGTCAATAACTCAAATTTTTAATACAATATGCTTTATGAAGATTGGTTTGTAATTACGGGTTGTATGTAAGCCAGACTAGGAACTGCAAATTAACTACAAAGATTGGTTTGTAATTATGGGTTGTAATATAAGCAAGACTAGGGATTGCAATTTTTTGCCTCAAATTGTTACCGGTAATTCTACATTATTTTTTCCAGTAATTTGGTAAATTATATACATAACTATAATACACTTTTTCGTACTTATTGGCTAGACCACGGTCTATTAATGTAAATCACCAATTATGTTTAGCATATGGAATCCAGTTGGCTGTGATCAAAGTTTTGTATAACAGAAATGATATAGTAGTAGATAAAACTGAAGACGAAGAACCGGAATCTATTGAATCAGCTGAAGCCGATTCTGAGTATTCTGACAACTCCGACAAAGAATACGACGGAGATACTGAATATAATGGCAGGATTTAGAAGTAATACAGGACATGGTAACTAGTTCTCAAATTCTGTACAAAATGTAAATTTGTGTTCTCTCATAAACAAAATACGAAAAGTAGTCAAACCAACAAAAAATGATGATCTATTACAAAAACATATAAAAGAAGAAATGAGTAAGGAACTTTCCTTAATTTTAGACTGTAAAATGCAATGGAATAGTTTGCTTGCTATGTTAGAACATTTTCTAAAATTAAAAACTGTCAGAAAAATTCTGATAGATTTAAAATTAGATATTAATTTTAATGACAAATGACTTCAATTGTTGTCTGATATAATATTAGTGTTACAACCAATAAAAGTTGCTGTTGAAACACTCTGTTCTGAAAATGTTAATTTATATATTGTCAATGTTACACTAAAATTTATGCTGGATAAACTATCTGATCAGAATATGATGTTGAGTTATGACTTTAAGGAGGCCTTGATATATCATATGAAAGAACGACGAATTGTATATTCAGATATTTTGCAACATCTTTTCGATACTGATCTTAATAAGTGGGAAGATGAGCGTTCTGAAAATGTTAATTTATATATTGTCAATGTTACACTAAAATTCATGCTGGACGAACTAACTGATCAGAATATGATGTTGAGTTATGACTTTAAGGAGGCCTTGATATATCATATAAAAGAACGACGAATTGTATATGCAGATATTTTGCAACATTTTTTCGATACTGATCTTAATAAGTGGGAAGATGAAGATTATGAAATTTTTAATAAAATATGTAAAACTGCAATCAAAAATAAAATTGTGAAATTGATTGAATGAATATATTCGTGCAATATTTTCACATACTACAGTCAGTCAGGTTGAAATAGAAATAGTAAATGTTGCTAATTCCAAAAATCCAGATAATTCCTTCAACATCTGCAATTACATTATCCATGAAAGAGAAACTTTATTTATTGATCAAAAGAAATCAGAAATACAACATGATGATAAGCTTCTGGCACAAAAATAAAAAATATTAATAAAATCATTAAAAAAGAACTGAAGTATTTTCAACAGGAAAATATAAGAGGGCAATATATTCAAATAGTGTATGATTCTTTAATAATTATTAAACCAACTAGTTTGGAATCTGAGAGAGCTTTTTCCATGGCAGGATTATTTTGTACAAAAAGTAGATCACAGTTAGATCAGTTATGTTTCTTACATGCTTATTTTTTAAAACATGTTGACAAATAGATAACGTATTTAATTATATATTTTATAACTGTTTTCATTGTAAAAAATTATTCGTGTATAAGTATTACTTATAATTTGTTATAAAATTGTTGAATTGCTAATTGTTTATATTATTTATGTTCAGAATACAATTTCTTTTCATATACAGTGGTACCGTTAATTCTTTATATTATTTATGTTCAGAATACAATTTCTTTTCATATACAGTGGTACCTTGGTTAACAACGGCCTCGGATAACGACGTACTTGGTTAACGACAAGTGGTTGTAAGAAAAAAATGTCTTGGTTAGTGACGCAGGCTTTGGTTAACAACTCCTGATTATATGAACTTCCGACAAAATAGAGCTCTATAACAGCTCGTCATCGCATCATAATTCGTTAGCTCAGTTGTTAATCGTTAATTTTTTTTATCACGATCAGTTTAAAGTAGTAACAGATCAAACTATTGCACTGACTAGCAGTCCAAATAATTTTATTCACTTAAACTTTTTTCAGAGTAAAGTTTAAATCCGACAATATCATTATTAAAATTAATAAAATTATAACCATATAAAAATATATTTAAGTAAATGATAATTAACATATAGTAATGAAAACAAATTATTTAATTAATTAAAAATAGACGTGCAACAGTTCACTAGTTTTTAGTTTCTTAAAGATGATTTCTAGATTATTATTATTTTAAATTCTGCCAACAAAGTCTGACTCTATTGCTTGTTTGTGTTATATATTACTTGACACCTGCGAGTGATGTGATGTCGCAGTTTCGGATTCCATATAACTGTTTTCATTGTGAAAAATTATTCGTGTATAAGTATTACTTATAATTTGTTAATACGCTACGATGCGAATTTTTCACGCGTGAAAAATTCATATTTTGATCGTATACGTAGTGCAAATTTACTAAAATGTAAATAAATATATCAGATATATGTATTTTTTTGTATTCGTCTAAATATTTATTTATTTTTTTCAATAAATATGTATATTTTTTGAAGATTTATTTAATTTTTTCTGAGTTTAAGAGCAATGTTAAGCTTTTTAGTAATTAGTGAGGAGTTTATTTTTCAATAAATATGTATATTTTTTGAAGATTTATTTAATTTTTTCTGAGTTTAAGAGCAATATTAAGCTATTCCTTACGAGTAATTAGTAAGGAGTGGTACGGATGCTGCACATAATTTCCAAATAAAGTTTCCTTATATAAGATTTGTGTAGATGGTTTTTTTTTCGTTCCTATACGGCTTTCTACTATATTTTCATTGTACATATGGAGTTTAAGCATAAAAATATTTCCTCCACACTCCCTGCGGAGACTATAGATAGGTCGAGATGGCTGTTTGCCATGGGGAAAGTTTGACAACGATTTAAAGTGGTGGTTGTTCATCCTCCGGCTGTCCAATGTTCCATTGTCTTGTTGCCCGATCTTTCAACGTTCTCTCTAAATCATCACCTCTTTATATCGACTTCAGAAGCGAAAGGAACTTCGTTGTAATTCATGACTACTAAAGTAGAAAAGGGAATATTACACACACACACACACACACACACACACACACACACATATATATAAAAAAGAGGGAAAAGATCAAGAACGATCAAATATTTATAAAGAAATAAAAAAAAAATATTTTTTCCTTGCTCTAATTTATGATATTATGTTTGATTTAGAGCTTAACATACACACACACACATATATATAAAAAAGAGGGAAAAGATCACGAACGATCAAATATTTATAAAGAAATAAAAAAAAATATTTTTTCCTTGCTCTAATTTATGATATTATGTTTGATTTAGAGCTTAACAGAATTGCATTTAGCACACGTATAACTTACGTAAAATTATCATCGATTTTCAGATAATGAAATAATAACCCCCCCTCTATTTCGTCAGTTTATTCCTTGGCGGAAATTTATCTTTCTTTAACTTAATATTTGGGTTGAGTAATTGTTATTAAGGAGTGACTGCTATCATTTCTCTACTCGTTTTTCTTTCTACGGTGGAGTTTCTTTAACTCGTCTTGATCTAATTTAACCATTTTTATAAGGGATTAAAACGTAATTATTTAATTGGATTACTCCTCTTATAGATTAAACAGGATATTTTCAAAATGTCAGATTGATATATATATATACTTCCGATTTTTTTTCCCTTCTCTTTGTCGATGCTGAGGTTTTGAAGAAATTAATCTCTTCTTATTTATTGATTCTTATCTCTGTCTATTTTTTAAAAATTCTTTATCGTGTTTATTTTTTATTCTTCTTATTATTTTCTTAATAAATATTAAACTTTGTTTTTCTCTCTCTTCTCGTGATGTCGGAGAGAAAAGGGGGAAAAAACGATGAATATCGGTATAAAGGTTGATTTTCATCTTATTTAGTAACATCAATAAAAAAAGATTTAGTAGTTGTAAGGATAGGAAACCATTTTTTTTATCGAGACTATTAAGATGAAGGAAACCAACTCTTCTATTGATATTCATCTTCACTTCATCTTTCTAAAGATATCTAATCTTTTTGATTCCTCCTCCTCCTCCTCCTCGGTACTACCAAATGGGAAGAAAAGATGAATATCAATAGAAAAGTTGGTATTCCCAATAAAAATTGTTTAGTAGGATTGAAGAAGGAATCATTTTTATTGTTTTTCTCCTTCTTAGCAAAAATTGTCCCTTTAATAGCGATGAGAGGAAGATAACCATTTTTATTGAGACAACCAAGAAGAAGAAAAAACTCTAACCTTTCTATTGATATTCATCTCCACCTCATCTTTCTAGAGATATCCGTTTTCTCTGCCGACAATCTCCATTCTGATATCGATACTCATCACCATCTTTGGATCAGGTTTTCTTATCCTATAATATCTTAATTTAATCGAGTATGTAACTAAAAGAGATCGGTCGAATCACACAATATGCGTATACAGTAAAGTATCTAAATTAAGAATGTATCCGTACAAATTTCGTGTTTTCCTCGGTAATCTTGTCAGCGAAAATCAAATCGATAGAAAAGATGGATGGAGGAAGGTGGAAATGATTTACAATTCGTGTTGATAACATTCTATTCTGAATATTTTCGTTATTCTTACAGCGTAGCCATATATTATACACGTCCAACGACAATCGAAACATTAAACATACACACACACACACACATATATATATTTTCTTTTAAACAGTGGAACGAGTGGTATGATAAAGAAAACTGGGAATAGTTTCCAACCCTATTTTCTATCCAGTGAACGAGGTCCGTCTGTTTGACGCATGCGTCGAACAGATTGGTTCGTTATTCTACAACATAAGACGGCAGAGTGCATTGAGAGTCGCTAGAAGCAGAATATGACGCTGTAGTGCGAAAGGTATTTTGTTTTATTTTCTATCTTCGTAACGTTCGAAAGAATTTTTAAAGTAATCCCACTTTTGTATAAAGAACTCTAACAGCGAATTACTCAAAAGAATTTTTTTTAATGACTTTTAGAGTTACCGTAACGAAAAAAAAACGTCGTAAAAGGTCCTTTATATTAATTGATATATTTAGTGTCGTGATTGTGTTTTTTTAATTATGTTGGAACATTTATGTGACTGTGACGTAAGTAAAAATAGAAGAAGAAAACTAAACAGATGAAATTCAATGATGATAGTACAGCCGCATTTAATACTGGAATTGATGGTTGTGGTGAAGATGTACCAATTGGTCACATCGGATCTACATCGTTTGAGTTCGCGTGTGGTGACCACTAAATACGGTGCTCTCCGAGGTTCCATAGGAACGCTTTCGAATCACAAATTACAATCAGTCGAAGTATTTTTGGGAGTTCCGTATGCTAGTGCACCTGTGGGCTCGTTACGGTTTATGCCACCAGTTACTCCACCCCATTGGAAAGGTATAAAGAATGCGGATCAGTTTGGTTCCGTGTGTCCTCAACGTCTTCCGGATATTACTAATGAAACGGAAGCACTACGTAAGATGCCTTCCGGTCGTCTTCAGTATCTTCGCAGACTTCTACCTTATCTTGTCAACCAGAGTGAAGATTGTCTTTATCTCAATATATATGCTCCAGCAGTAGGTAAGTAGATATGCTTTCTACTACTATAAATCGCCACATTAATTTTATTACCATAATATACAATATCTTCTTTATATTTTTCTTCTTTTTTGTGGTCGACAATAAATAAAAATCCATAAGATTTGAAAAAAAAAAGTTTTTTTCCCCTTTGTTATCTACATTGTTTAGCGTTTTCCGTAAATCGATTTAAGAATCCAATTAAGGAAAAATTTTCTTTCATTGAGAAAAATTTCTTTCCACACACACACACACACACACACACACACACACACACACACACACACCAGTAAGTATATGTGAGAGGTCCTTAACTTAGAATAGAAATTCATTCAAAAATTTCACCTTTTAACGTGACACGAACAAGCAACATTTCTGCGTGACCATCACTAATTAATCAAGATACCACTTCTAATGGTCAAATATAAATATATATCTACCTTTATCTCGTCTCTTCATCCGATCGTACTAACAAATTAAAAATTGTAAAAATCTAATCGAATGAATGCTTTTTGTATTTAATTATATTTTCTTTTTTTTTTTTTGTAGAAAGAAATCATAAACAAAATCCCGAATTTATTATTATTATTATTTTTCCTTTTCAGGAAAAAAAAAATATTATGCATGCAAATTAATTCCATATATGTTAATTAATAAATCCCGACTGCCATTATTAATAAATTTGGCATAAATTATGTTAATTTATGCTTATTTATATGTTAATGTACATTACTTACCATTTTTAATATATATATACTGTATATTACTTTAAATGTAAATTTCTTTGTGTTGTAAATTACTTAAATTGATATAAATAAATGCACATTAATACATAATATACATTAAATGTAAATTTCTTTGTTTAAAAATGTTTTTTCCCTCTGTGTTAATGTATATTTCTTTTAACGTGTTACTTTAAATGTAAATTTCTTTGTGTTGACGTATATAACTTTAATTAATATAAAGAAATGTACATTAACATACAAAGAAATGTATATTTAATGTACATTACTTAAAACGTAAATTTCTTTAGTGTTAATGTATATTTCTTTAATGTATATCATCTTAAATGTAAATTTCTTTGTGTTGATGTATATTACTTTAATTAATATAAAGAAATGTATATTTCTTTTAATGCGTTACTTTAAATGAAAATTTCTTTGTGTTGATGTATATTACTTTAATTAATATAAAGAAAATGTATATTTCTTTTCTGTTAATGTATATTTCCTTGATATATATCTTAAATGTAAATTATTTACTTGTTGATGCATATTACTTTTAATAATTGTGTTTATATATTAATTAACGTACGTTTATGTACATTTCTTTCTATGAATTAACGATTATTATTCTACGTGTACGTTTCTAACGTATTCGAACATTTATAAATATCAGAGTGACGTTTCTTTGCCGAATGCAAATTTTTCTCCGTAGAACTTAATTTTTCCTCTCGTTTTTAAAAAGTTTTTCGAACGAAGAAAAATATTCAAGAGAATTTTTGACAAATATTAACGATGACCATTGCAAATCGAACCTCTTCTTAGTAAAAATAAAAAAAAAAAAATCATCTTTCGCTCTTTCAGTATACTGCAGGGTGTTTTTATTCTGTATAAAAACAGTATTTTATGAAGTTTTGTGACATTGAGTGATGATGTTGGATTGTCGTTTTGTTTCGGGCAAGTGAGAAACAGAACATAATGTATTTTTACAAAAATATTATTCGATAGAAACATGTTTTATGATATCATAGGTTTCATAAAAGAGGAGTTCGACGTTTGGAACTTGTTGCTCGTCATCGACTAAAGGAATAGATCGATTTTATAGTCACAAACATATCTAGCCTTTCTGTTGATGCGTGAGTAGGCATATTTCATCGCCTAAAAAAAGAAAGGAAAAAAAAAAACTTTTTATCTCTGCTTATAACATTCAAAGCAAAATCGAACGTGATAAACATATTGTGCCATCAATCAATACCACAAAAAATTTCCTATAAGTATATTTAAACCACAATAGGTATTTTATATATATGTACTGCGTACAGACAACGTTGGAGAAGTAAAAATGATTTTTAACCTTATTTTTTTCTTCTTCCATATAAAAAATATTGATAGAAAATCATTTCTGCTTCGTTTTTTTTTCTATTACTTCTCTTTCAATAACCGAAAATTAATGAAATGTGTAATCCGATTAATGTCACTGTTTTCTTCAGATTTACTTATACCATAATACGTTAAAAATCAGTTGTAAACAATCTCGTACATTGCTTGGTTACAGCGATCGACTAAAATGTGATTATGTGACAGTCACCACATGAAAAAAAGAAATATCCGTTTTATCGATGTAAATATATATATTTTTCATGTTCTACATCTATAATAATTTGGTAAATGTCATGACAATATGCGATAAATCAATTATATTTAGATCGTTTTTCTGGGGAATATAACAGTAGAGTAAGCTAAAATTTAGATGGTTTTCTGGGAAATATAACAGTAGAGTAAGCTAAAATTTAGATCATTTCTGGGGGAATACGAGAGTAGAGTAAGTTAAAATTTAGATCATTTCTGGGGGAATACGAGAGTAGAATAAGCTAAAATTTAGATCATTTCTGGGGGAATACGAGAGTAGAGTAAGCTAAAATTTAGATGGTTTTCTGTAGAACACAACAGTAGAGTAAGCTAAAATTTAGATCATTTCTGGGGAATAAATAGTAGATTTAACCTAAATTTAGATCATTTTCTGTGGAACACAACAGTAGATTAAACTAAAATTTAGATTATTTTCTGAGGAATATAACAGTAGATTAAGCTAAAATTTAGATGGTTTTCTGCAGAATATAACAGAAGGGTAAGCTAAAATTTAGATCATTTCTGGGAATAAACAGCAGATTTAAGCTAAAATTTAGACCATTTTCTGTTGAACACAACAGTAGATTAAGCTAAAATTTAGATCATTTTTGTGGAACACAACAGTAGCGTAAGCTAAAATTTAGATGGTTTTCTGGGGAATATAACAGTAGATTAAGCTAAAAATTTAATAAGAGGATTATAAAAAAAAAAAAAAATTGCAAGAAAATCTGAAAATGGCGTTTTATTCAGTTCTTGAAAATGTCATTCTACTGGGATAGAGTTGGTAACAAAAGGGATGGCGATTGCCTAATTTATCTCTTGTTGGGTTTACATTATACCCGCCAGCTTCAACATCGGTCGTTCATTTTGACCTTAGTTTGCCGTGTTTGTTCCTTCTGAAAGATTGGGTCCTAAACGTCCATGCAAGTGAACAAAGTATAGTTACAGGTAGTATTTGTCTTCTGTAGTGCTTTCTTTTGTTTTCCTCCGAGACTTCGATTCCAGACTTAAAGGAATGTGAAGAATGGCATAGCAGTATTTTCCTAAAGTTTTCTTCCATCTTCGATTTTTTACCCCCCCAGCATCTTTTGCTTCGATCTATAAAGCAATAAGGAATTTTCGTCTACATTAATAATCTTAGGAATTTAACTAGAGCCATTAATACTATCGCAAAACTGACAGCTTTATTAACACGTATTAACTGTAGTCGATTTAATTGTTGTTATAACAATACTGATTTTAGATAAAAATGATTACAGTTTCGCCATGGGAACTCAATTAAATTTACAATATACAATCGGCAACAATTTGCAAAATTCTCAGAAATTCGCTTGTGCAACTTATTCAATCAGCAAATTTTTTTTTTTTCATTTCTTATTTTTCTCCTTAAAACTCTATTTAATTGCCTTCAAAACTAGTCGAATCAACGAGGAAATATGTAAAAAAAGTATTGTTCTTCTTAGTTTACAGAAAATATAAACAGTAGTTTACATCGTAAAATACTAACTAAAATTTAATGTGGTTTATAAAAAAAAGTTAATTTTCAATTAAATAATTAATTATATTAAAAAATAATTACTTTAAAAACATGTCATACAGTTAAGGCTGGCATTAAAGCATGCAGAAGAAAATACAACTGTTAAACAGATTTTCTAGTGATTGTTTTGGAAATTTTTACTATTCCCAAGATAATTTTTCCTTGTTTTCGAAGGGTAAAACCTTTAAAGCTTTCTATTTACCAGTAATAATTTTTTTTTTTTTCATTTCGGAGAGGAGATTGTTATTTGGAAGAATTTAAAATGAAACAAACCTGTGCCAAAAATTAAACAACATAAATATATAAATTTATGGGGGGAAAAAAGAATAAAGAAACAAAAAAAGTCAATTATTTACAAGACAAAAATAGATTTTTTTTTCCCCTTTCTGTTTTGTCTATAAAATATATATAAATCGGATAAGGAAGATAAATTATTAATGCATATCTGCGGAAGATGAATATCAGACTGAAATAACGTTCTTAAAACATTGATCGTTTTTTATGCTTATTATTTTAAGTGCTTTGCTTATATTTGAAACTGTTTTATTTTTGTTTTTGAAGGTAGGAACTTATATCCTTACGAATTTTCTTTTTTTTTCCGTTTGTTTTCATGTAAACAAAACTTAAGCATCCAGAAAGATCAACCGCAATGAGATTCCATTTTCAGTTTCTGTTCGGCGAAGAGTTTTTACTTTGATCTTAAGAAGAACATATTGCCATCGCATAATATTTTATATTCTGTAAGATATTCTTAAATAAAAGCATATTTTTCCGTTGCTATACATACACGCATACAGATATAAAAAAAAAAAAAAATCTTTCTTGGAAGCATTATGACTTTATATGTTTCCTTTAGGTGATAATGCAATTTTTATTACTTTTCATCCCATGGGTTATTCTTTCGGGATGGATAACGCTTTAAAAAATAAGCTTACCTGTTCTACTATGTTATCGATAGTTTTGAAACTAAATGTCATGATGGATAAAATTTTGATGGGAAGATTAATGGTTTCTGGAGCAAAGAATCTGTTCTGACAGATTTTTAAGAATCTAAGAATCTATAATTTTTGATTGCTAGCGTGTGATATTTTCTCCAATATAATTGAAAACCGAAATTATAGCAGTTGTTCCAGTCTGTCAAAGAATATAAATATCCTTCCTACAGTTTCCACGACGTAGAAATGCACGAAGATTATATTTCATCATGTTACAACAATGGATGTTTTTTAACTGTTGAAGTTTAAATTACAAAGAAGTTGACAACAACAAAATATATATATATTTTTTTCTGCTTTTGCTTACAAAGTTAACAAGTTTTCCCAGGAATTTTTACAACGTTAGAGTTTTTATTTCTTCGGAGGGAAGCTAAAAATTGAAATATTATCACGTGTAATGCAAAGAATGCATGGTTTTGGAGTGTACCTGAATCTACATGAAAGGAGTCTGTGAGTGCACGTTTAATCTATATTAGAGGAGTCAATAACCCCCTGAAGAATACCTGAAATCTATATTAAAGGAGTCTACATTCTTGGACGGCTATCTGAAATCTATATTCAAAGATTCAGCCAACGTTGTAGGGGGTAAGAAAAATAACAACCATTTATCTACCTGCAAAGATTAATATTCTCGTTTTACGCCATTGCATCTATTCTTAATTATCTTAACACCGTACCAAAAAAAAAAAAAAAAAATATACACATTATCTTAACACCGTACCAAAAAAAAAAAAAAAGATATACACGTACAAAGAAAACGGTGAAAAGAATTCGATTGAAAGAGAACTGACAAAACTATCAAAATTGGCAAACAACCCAGGGCTAAGATATTCGGAGTTAAAATTACGGATATAAAAGTTACTCGGATGTTAAGATGGGAGTTGATTTATCTTTCTTAAAGCCGTGGAAACAAATTACAAACTATTAACTGTCAAGTTACATAGCACACACACGAAAAGCACTCTCGGGGATTTTCCTTTTATATATATATATACATGTATATACATCCCCACACTAACTCGTTTATGGATGAAATATCTAAGATAAAGTCATTAACGACATATTTGCATAATTCTTAATAAATATTACGCAAATTAAAACGATTAAATTATATTTTATGAATTTAATAAGGAGGAAGAAGAAGAAGAAAAACAAGAGCTTATAAAAAATTAGAATTGTCAACCGAAGAAAATTGATATCAAAAATGAATCTTTGTTTTCGAGAATTTCAGACATTCAACAATTACAAAAGAATTTATACTCCTGTAGTTTATTTTTAATTAACATATTTTATATTCTTTCTTTTTATGCGAGTAAGGAATCCATTAAAGAATTGCTGTACTTTATTTTCTTCACACCTTTAAAATAATCTCAGATAAGAAAGCAATTCTCATAATTTTATGTCTGCAGCAGCATAATAATGTATTAATTATATTAAATTTTAATTACGATTTTAGGATATTTATCTGTCTTCTAGCTCTGGAAAAAAAAATATATATATATATGATGGAAATAAGTAGATGTGTCAACTTCTCACGTTTCTTAGGGAATATCAAAAGACGAATGTTTTAATTAATTATATCTACGGTGTTAATTGGTTTAATTGAAAAATATTTCAGCAAATTCTTCAGGATCTTTTTTTTTTTTTTTTTAATGTTGCTCGATTTTCCTGAAGGGAAATTTAAACACATATTTTTAATGTTTTTTTTTTTGCATTCAGTACATTGGTACATGGCGATGAAAATATTGGAATGACTATAAATGCTCATTTTGTAGTCATTCCGATATGTTAAAAATCCAATTTTTCGTATTGTCAAATGTGTGTAAATGTAGATTATAAAAATATCCATTTTTATGTTATTGCATGCATATAAAAAAATTTTTTTTCCCGTATAGATTATAAAACTGGACTCGTCTAGATTCCAAAAATCCAATTCGTCTTTGTACAGCTTAATGTTTATGATATAAAATTCGGTTCTTCTTTGTTCTAAAATGCAATTCTTCCTTTGTAGAGTTCGACTTCGATTATAAAAGATTCAATTCCTACAAATTCCACAGTACAACTCTATTTTTTTTTTTTTTTCCCCCTTCCTTCTTTTTGTTCCTCTTCGTGTACACGTCGCTAAAACACAATTCTTTATTACGCCGAATTTTAGCGCTTTATATAAAAAAATAAAAATAAAAATTCAATTGTTGTGCGTAATATATTATTACGCACATAATAAAATTGAGTTATTTCATTTGTTGCCTCATAATCTCCAAATTTTGTGCCACTTATTAAAGAATCACTTTTTAATTAAGCATCTTAAGTTACTTAACAAATAAAATTTATCTTCCAATTAAATTTTCGTTAAGAAATGTAATTTTTCTTGCTCTTTTTTTTTTTTAAATATTGAGATCGGAAGTTAATTTTTATAATTATAATTAAATTTTAATTTTAATTTATTTTTTTTATTTTATATTTTTAAATATTATTTTTTTTTTTTTTTTAAATTTCGTCTATAAATTTTATACTCCAAATTTTTCTTCGGAGCAAACTTAATTAGGAGGTAGTGATTTTGACAAATCTTTTTATTTTTTTTTTTTCCTCTCTTGTCGAGAATTTTTTTAAAAGAAATAATAAATTTTTGATAAAATTTCGTCGTGTTCGATACGAAAATTTTGTTCTCTTGCTAAAATATTATAATAATGACGAAATTAATATAAGAATTATTTGCATATTTTCTTAATAAAAGTATAATCTCAAGAATTAAGATTTTATTCTCAATCGAATTTTTAATAACTTTAAGAACGGTTTTTTTAAGGATTTAATAAGAAATTTTGCTCTTTTAAACATCGGAACTCATAAAAATCGATTGTAAAGATAACAAATTAGTATTTGCCACCATTAAAAACTATAAAGAGTTAGCCATGTTTGCAGTGAAGAGGAAGGAAGAGAAGGTATGAAATAATCTTCGTTGCAAAGAATGATATAGATAATTTAATCAAGAGGAAAAACTAAAATTACGTAATAAGAGGAACCAAAAGCAGTTAAAAGAACGACAGTTGGAAGTTAACGTTCTTTCTCTATGACTTTTTTTTTTTTTTTTTTTTTAATAAGTAAAAGTAAATCATTTTAAAATTAACTGAGCATGAATATGAAGTGAAAAAAATATCCAATTCTATAAAATTTAATTAGCAATAATTTAGTTTATTGAAAATTAAAATTTTTATTAAACTAAATATAACTGAAATATTACTAAATATTTAAATACCATAATGTGTTACTATAGAAATTTTTCCATTGCTAAGCTAATTCCTAATAGTAACTGTAATTTGAATTTTTATACAAGATTCTAGAATTCTATGTAATCACTATGCTGATGAGGGCATATGGATGCTGAAAGTACTTTATAATTGTGTTAAAGTTAGTTTTGTTTAAGCTGCCATATCCTCAAGGGATATTTTTTTATCTGACAAATAATCTATTTCATTTTAAAGCCCACCACAATGGCCAACATTCATGGGGGAGTCACAACCAGAAAGTTGAATAGTGGAGTTTAATGGGCTGGGCCCAGATCTCTCCTGAAAAAGTGGAGGTGAGACTTTACCATGCAGATCCTCCAAAGTGGTAAGTGAACACTTTACCATGCAGCTATCTGATTATAGTTGTGTTAAGAATTATAATTTTAGAGTTTTCTGAAAAATAAAATCATTTATTTCCTGCTGCACTGATAGCACTGATATTGATCAACTATCATTTTTAAATCAACTTCAATCTAAAAAAGAACTTTTCTCTATACCCAGCATCGAAGTATTAAGAGATTTGATTAAGTTTAACAATTACATTCTTTTTCTAGCACTTAAGTGCTAGAAAAAGAGTATATCATTTAAAAATAGTATAATTTTGGACATTAGTAAGTTTAACAAGTAATTTACATATATAATAGAAACCACTTATTAGAATCACTTTGGGACAGATCTATTTTGATAACAAAAATCGACTGATGATATTAATCAATACATGTCAAAAAATACAATTTTTTATTTTTATTTTATTATACAATATATACTGTACTTATAAACAGTGTAACCTCAATTCAACATTTTCATCAAGTCTCCTAAAAAAAACTATGAATACAGGAAAAAGATAGGGGCTATATAAAATGAAAAAGAAAAAAATTAAAATTAGATTAAAAGATAATGCTAATAAAGTTCTATAATGAATCGATGAACACTTGTTGAACTTTATGTTATTTATTATGTAATTATTTAAGTGAAAAAGTGACATGAAATGATTTACACAATGTTGCCAATTCCAGTTTACAGAAAATCATGAAGTACTACAGCAACAGTAAGAGAATTCTTATACCAAAACTAATTATTTATTTTTTCAATAAAGGAAATTTAAAATTGTTGATAGAGAGATTTAGCGATTTTATAACTATATATTTCGTCATCATAAAAAAAAACATTAAAAATCACCAGATCTGGCAATAGTAAGATTGTGCAATTCGTAAAGGCAAGATGTGCAGTGAAACAAACTAAAGGTTCCGTGAAGTTTTGAAAAGCAATCATATTTGTCTGTATGAATTTATTAAATTAAAAACTTACATTAATCTAACATTTATTAATTAAAAAAAATGTACACAAATTAGATTCTTCCACTTAATCAAATTTGCATTATTTTAAATGAAGGACTAGTTTATCTTCGGATTTTCTCATTTTTTCCCTAAATTTCAGTGAAAATGAAACAATAAATAAGCAATTAACAAATAATAATGTTTATTTTAATAAATTTAACCCATATTTTAGTATTATCTATGATATTTTTTTAGTTTTAAATACAATATTTTATAGCGGTATTTGATTCTGATGATGATAACCGAAATTCTGATTACTATAAGCAGAGTTTTCATAATGCATTTCAATATGGATGATTCGAGACGGTAAGTTTTGATAATATTAAAACGCTTGATAACAATATCCACGATTACAATAAGCGGCTTCTACTACATTTTGTATGGGACAGAGCAGGTATGGCCAAATTACAATCTACAGGTCAAAAGTGATAGCAAAGATTGATTTGGCAGTTTAGATTCTATTTGGATATTTCTTTTGAAGTTTGGTTGATAAATGTTTATGGTAAGATGACTGTGGTGGTTTAAGTGTTGCTTGGCTAGTGCCAGTAAGAGCCATTTAGCTGGAAAGCTCAGTTAGGAATAGTTCTATCAGTGAAATCCAATGTCTATGATCAAAAGAGTAATTCTAAATTAATAATAATGCCTAAATCTGCTAGATAGTATCAGTACTCTAGCAGTTATGACATTAAGACAATAATCCAAAGATCCCAAAGTTCAATCCTGAGCTGAACAGTTTTCCTTCATATAAACTCTAGTTTAATTATTAGTTCATAGATGCACCATACTTTAATTTTCAGTGTATTTATTAATTACAAGATGGCACTAACATTAGTATAAATTCTTTCCAATTATTGAAATTTCTGTTAAAAATATAATAGTTAATCTGGGTGTTAGATTCTATTTGAATAAAATTTTATCCAGTCTATGTGATTTCACACTTTTTAAACAAATTTAACTTAAACAATATAAAACAATTACATTTTTTATATTAAGAAATAACTGTTATTTTTTTTAAGTTTACAAATACTTTAATGCAGCTATATTTATCTATTATAATTGTCAGGGTTTGTTGGTTATTTTTATTGAAATGTTATATCATCATCAAATTTATTGAATTACAATTGGTACAATTTGCATTTTTTGAATTTATTAAAGTACTATATAAAATTGCAGAATCATTTTTTACAGCAGTGGACTCCACTTTCTAGTGCAGTGTATATAAGATTCCCATAAAAACAAAAATAACAATTCTTAGACATCATACGTTGGTGTAACTATAAGAAAATTAAAAGAAAGAAGAGCTAATGTAACATATAATAAAGATAACACAATCTTTGTCCATACTGCATATCGATACAATATCCAATCAGACTGAAAGAACATCATTATATTATTGATACTTTTGCAAAGTCGCTAATTTCAAAACATTAATAACAATAATTATAAACTGACCTAAGGGTTTAAACAATTCTACAAATCCAGAGTCCAGCCTGAGCTCAGGTCTTTTTACCATTTCCTAAAATAAATATATCAAAAACAAATAAATAATCTAGCAATAATAAACGTCTGCACAACAAAACAAAACCGAACACTTGCAACTAGAAGTATCAAATAAGTGTTAGATCTAAAACGACAAAATGAAGTTAGAAACTTATATATTGAATATATTCTCAAAACAAGTTAAATATCAAAAATTCTAAATTTATTAGACTCAATAAACACTTATAAAAGTGTAAACAAAGCTTTATTTAAGCAATAATAAAGCACAATTCAATAACCAACACAAACTTATTTAATAAAAATTCAAATATTCACAATAACTATAGCCTTAAATACTAATTAATACTAATACCTCCACCACTGATACAAACTTTAAGCCATTGTAACCTTTACAAAAAAGTTATTTGTCACTATTCAGCTCTACTTCAATTCGGACACCTTGCTGTGTCGTTGGATACGTAGGTTTTTATACTTGTGAGTGTCAAAGTCCTGTATGGCTTCATTTACATAAATTTATGTAACAAGTTTAAATTTATTAGTTTACAGAGTAAATCAATTCATGTCATTCTCTTTACAAATTAATTATGTACCGAACAAAACATTGATAAGAGATTCTTATATTCTCATATTGGATCAGTGGTAAACTTATTTAGATTAGATGATGTCAAGAACTGAGAGAGCTCGTTCGGAAGACAGCTTTCCATTCCATAACACGTGATTGCTAAATACTGAGACGGAGAGGGTGGAAAGTAAGTTAACTCAAACTAATATATCATATGTTAGATACTTGAAAATAACGATAAATAATAAAAGAGCATAATAAAATAATAACAGGATAGGTCAATTTCTTCACACTTTTTCAGTACAAGAAATTAATAAATTAGAAAACACAAAAAAGGAAATAAGCATATTTTAAAGAAACTTTGGAATATTAAAAAATAAAGGAATAAAGAAGTAATTAACTAGACTCCTATAAACTTCCAGACATATAGATATTTCTTATAAGAAAAAAAAAATCATACATGAGCATTCGTAATTTTATTAACTATTATTTATATACTAATACATTTTACCTTTACATTAACTAACACACACTAATACATAAAAACAAACATACTAATATAGTCTGTTCAGCCTAACCTTGTGCATGACCTTGGAGGCAATCCGCACAAAGTAGTTCCGGAAGTGGTTACTGTTTTCTAAGAAAACACAGTTAATAATTTAGTTATATTACTTCCATTAAAACAAGTCAAAATATTAAGGATTTTTAGTAGCAAATTATTCGTCTTATTTTCAAAAAATAAATACCGTTGGTTAGGAATACTTGTTATTGGCTGAAATATAAGCTGGGAAAAGGACAGATTCATAGAAGAAAATGTGATAGAACCTTTAATGTTTTCAATAAATGGCTCGGACGATGAAACGGACAGTAATGACGAATGGGAATCTTCGTAGCATGCTTATTGACATCATCGCCTACTCAAAACAGAAAAAAATTTCGTATCATCATCTGAGCTGTCTTATTAAATGGCCGTTTTCAGAGCCATTAACTTTGGAAAGTGTTGGCCAAATGTACAGTACAATATTTCAGATTGAATTTGCTTTTTATGATATTTTACAGATTACACTTTTGGTACTTATAAATTGTATTATGACATTCACATATCCAAGTCAACATGGATACGAGATGAATAACGCGGAAGGATACTTCGGTAGAGATGAGGCAGCCGGATTGCCTCCAAGGTCATGCACAAGGTTAGGCTGAACAGACTATACAGTATATAATCATGTATAAACAGATCTTTTACTTCACAACTGGAAAATCAGTAAAAATGTTTAACCTGTTTATAAGCCAATGCCCAGCTTTCAAGTATTAAAATAATATGACATTCATTGAAATAAATTGATAATTTTTTTTATAATTTAAAAAAATTTCTAAATCCAGTTCACTATTGGAATAAATTAAGTCAATTTGACAAAACACTAAATATACAGATTAAAACATTATGAATGACAAAAAGAAAACAATGAATGAAAAGGAGGACACAATCATATCATGTTGCATCCAGTTACATTTCTCTACAGTATGATTTTATTGAAATGTTAGTTTAACAGAAAATATCAAAGAAATATTAAATTTTTCATCATTTCTGAATCTCAACAAAAATATTTAACAAAGTTTAAACAATAAAACATTAGAATCAAAATATGCAACGGAAATTTTGCAGCAACTGATGGGAATGGAGAGCTGACCAGAACACAATTGTCAGAAGCACAAATTTGATGTCCAAAATTAGCTGCAAAATCATCATCCCATAATTTTCCAAATGACAACTATCTGAACATGCAAAAATTGTCAATCAGAAATATAGGAGATCATTATATTTACATTTAATATTAATTGATATGTGCATTAGTGACAGCCATGTTTACTCATTAAAATGATTGATCTACATATTATGAAGCATCCAATAAGTAAATTAATATATTTAAATTTATTTAAATATAGATCCCATATTTTTAATAATATAATTAAAAAGAAATAAGCATTTTTAGAAATAAATATGATGCACCCAACTGCTACCATAGGATATGCTACTAACACAAAGAGGATGAATGAGTCAGTTTCATATATTTTTGATCATATTTATGCAGTATCCAATGTTTAACTTTTGCCGCTTGATGGTAACATTTATAATTTTGATATTTTCCAAGATTTATTATAATTATTCCCATTGGTTAAAAAACCAATGGGAATAATTGATTAGTGCGGTTTTGATATATGCAGTGTATTGCAAGCATTTATTAACCACACTAATCAAAGGATTCCTGTATTTTTTTGGGACAACTCTATTTATAATAGTTACCAAAATAAAAAATAGATTTATCAAGCGTACCAGTTAATAATGCAGCTGTTTTTAAATAGATTGTGTTACATATATATATATGCAATTTGATAAGTATGCTATTTTGTTGTATTGCCAACAAACTTCAAAACTTCATATGCCAAATTTTCTGAAGATGTTAATATCATAGATATTTTTACACTTAAAAATGTTGAATTTCGTACCAAAAAAGAGCATTTGCAATAAGTTTTAATTCATTACTTTATTTTGATGAAAAGTGCTGGTGAAAGTTATTGTATACTTCAGGAAGCTTAAAAGTGATGTTTTTGATGCGAAAGATAGAGAGTGCCCAGATCAACAGAAAAAGTTTGAAGAACATCAATTAAAAGCATTATTGGATGAAGATCTGTATTAAAATCAAAAACAATTTGCAAAAAGATTAAATGTTACTCAGCAAACAATTTCCGATCATTTACAAACAATGGGAAATATTTTAAAAGAAGGAAAATGGGTGCCACATCAGCTGAACAAAAGACAAATGGAAAACCAAAAAGTCATCAGTAAAATGTTGCTTCAACGACACAAAAGACAGTCTTTTTTTGCACCGAATTGTGATTGAAAAGTGGATTTATTTTGAAAATCTCAAACGCACAAAATCATGGGTTGATCCAGGTCAACAATCAACATCGGCTGCAAGGCCAAATCACTTCAGAAAGAAGACAATGCTCTGTGTTTGCTGGGATCAGGAAGGTGTGGTATATTATGAGCTTCTAAAACCAAGTAAAACCGTTAATACTGATCGCTACCAACAATTAACAATCATGCTTTGATCGTAAAACAACCATAATGAGCCAGAAGACATGACAAAGTAATTTTGCTTCATGATAACGCACCATCACACACATCAAAACCAGTTAAAGGCACATTAAAAGATCTTGCACGGAAAGTATTAACCCACCAGCTGTATTTACCAGACCTTGTTCCTTCAGATTACCACTTGTTCCGATCAATGGCGTGCACACTTTCTGAGGAGCACTTCGAAATGTACGAAAAAGTGGAAAATTGGGTCTCTAAATGGTCTGCCCCAAAACAAGAAAAGTTTTATTGGGACAATATCCACAAATTACCTGTAAGACAAGAGAAATGAGTAGCTAGCAATGGATATTACTTTGAATAAAGCACCTTTGATGTTTCTCTTGAAATTATCATGTTTTCTTTGATTACAAAATCTGCATTATTAACCAGATAACCATTAACCATATATCTGATAGGGATAACTATTATAAATAAAGTTGTCCCAAAAAAAAAATAATAGCAAAGAGTTTATTGCAAATAGTAAGTTCTCAAACTATGATTTCTATTTTTTCTTTCTCATGGATGATATTATGCCTATGTGCTCATCTTGAAAAATTAACACTTTTAAAACTCCATTTTAATGTTTTAAAAAAATATTTTTTGCTATAACTTTTTTTTTTAATTTTTCAGCAAAAAAATGGGATTTTATGAGCTATATACTGTGCATTGATATCATTTTTTAATTTTGGATTAAGAATTAAAATTAAAAAAAAATTACAAAAATCAATGCACCTAATTTATTAAAATTTTTTACATTTTTTTCAAATTAAATTTTTCTACATTGGATAAAGAAAATTTTTACATACTTAAACTCTTGATTATATTTTACTTCAAATAATACCTAATAATTGATAGTTCTAGAATTTTTCCAACTACAAAGATTATTTATTTTCTAAGTTGATACTGCTAAGCTTAATCAAATATCATATGTAAATAAATCATTGAACTCTCCCTCCTAATGATTAAATTTCGATACTCTACTACACAAATAAAATAATTATTCATTAGCCAATTAGGAGAATATGGTCACTAGATAATAGTTCCTTGGCAACTAAAGAAGAGAATGGTTAATTGGTCCACTACAATCTAATAGGAAAACGTCTAACTTGATCACGGAATTTATCTTCTAAAGCTTAAATTGAAATTTTAATTTTTCATCAAGTTAAACAAAACGTTAGGAGGAGAAAAAAAACCAAAAAAAATAAAAAAATTGTATTTTTTTCTTCTTCTTCTTCTTCTTCTTCTATTTATTGTAACAGGAAAAAAAAAACGTAATAAAAATAAAATTAATTTAAAATTTTCTATAAAATAAAAAAGAAAAACATTTAAAGAATATTAAATTAAGTTAATTATGTAGTATTTTAATAATAAATGGCCAGTTAATGCATCTCGAAATTGGATGAAAATCCTAATTGTTTTCACGCAACAACGTTTTTAAAAATGCAGGATTTGTTTTATTTAGAAGAAGAAGAAAGAAAAAAAAATAATAGAAGGGAAGGAAGGAAGGAAAGAAGAAGAAGAAGAAGAAGAAAATATAATGTAAGAGGATATGCAGAGGGAGTGAAAATTGTTCGATCAAACATTTTCTACTAAGATAGCGCCTGCGTCTTAGAAAACCGACGTCTTCAAAAGGATCTTTTAGCGATTGCCAGACTAGCTACTATAAACCTCTATACCATTCTCTTGTGCATGCAGGAAATCCACAAAGTGCACATTATCTGTCAAAGAGAGTGAACGGATAGAGATCGTTGCAATATATGACATGTACGTACAGTCCTTAACATCAATACTACTGACGGAAACAATGGCTTTCATTGCTGCATCGAAGGGGATCTAAAATCATTCCTGTAATTGTATATCTGTCTAATACCCATCCATCGAATTTGCATCTGGAAATTTAGAAAGGAGGGTTTAAAAGCGCCAATAATTATATCTTATCTTACGATTTAATCATATAATTTAAGCATTTTCGAATATCCTCGACTAACTTTAAACAGTTAGATTTAGAAAATAACTTAACGTTTAATAAAGCCCTTACATTAATGGAGTACATGGAAAATAAATCTTGACCGCTTGGGATGTGTTTAGTTAAGGATATGGCGAGTTGTTGTGGTCCTGTACACATCAGTAGAAGTGTGACGACTGGTCTCTAGAGGCTTATCAGTGTGCAGCATGAGTGTCGAAAATAGCATTCATGCGTACACTCTCAAGTCCTCTACCACATATATATATATATGCACGTTTAAGTGTGTAACGTTGTCAGTAACCTGTATGCCATGTTTTCCTCACCGAAAACACCTCTCGAATTTTTATTTTCTGCACTTTATTAAGGTAATTTTCGGCTAATTTATTAATGCTGTTATGTTTGCGTAAAATGATTGCGTGTTTGCAGGCTTGGTTGCAGATTTTTGGGCAAATTTATGTGTTCCACTTCTCCTGAAGTAGTCGAGGATTTTTATCTTTGCCTGAGGTATTAGAGGATGACACATGATTTATAGAATCCGTATGAGTTATGAAGAAAATATTTTGAATTTTTTAAAAAAAGAAATATATATATATTTTAAATGATCAAAATTTATAACACAGTTTTGTTTATTTGAATATTATTTAAACATTTTTCTCGCATCTTATCATTAATCTATGTTTTTTTTTTTTTTAAAGTTAATTACATCTTAGACCATCTGTTCGACTTTCTTTAAAAGACGATTTATGTACGCTGCAATAATTTTGTCTTTAAAGATGGAGGGAAAAAAAAGGGAAAAGGGGAGGAAAAAAAAATTAGAAAAATTTTCTTTTGATAATTTTCGACAGATAAAAACAGAAAATGCAATAAAATTCCCCTAACTTAACAGGAGAAAAAAAATAAAAATATATATAAGACACACACACATACATATATATATATTTTAGCGACAATAAAATATTTTACACTTAATAAAAGTTTTCGTTGTATAAATGGAGTAAAAGCTACACACGCTTATTTTTATTTCCAAACATTAGGTAGAAAAGTGGGTAATTTTGGCAAACAATAACGGTTTTAAGTAGAGAGAAAAGCATCTAAACAAGATGAGACAGGAGAAATTCGGTATGTTTTTTTGATGAAAAATTGAGGCGCAACATTAATGGTTAAAGATCGAATTCTGGTGGTGGTGATAGTGGAAAGAAAAGAGGAAAAAAAATGCCGTTTTAAGGAAAAGGTACATTTGAATATTTCCAATCATTTGACATAGAAACTCGTTCATCCATTTCCAGAAGAATGAACTATTTAAAAGAAGTTCGGGTAGTGATACGTGAACATTGATATTCATTGCAGATATATTTATGGAAGAAGAAATATATGACGTGTATATATATTTATACATATATGTGAATGAATATATTCAAGTGAAAATTGTCGCCTTTGCTAGCTTTTTTTTATATATCATCCGAGTTATTTGCATAATTTCTCAGAGAAGGATTTCTTATCTGCAGTAATCTCCAAACAACTCCCCATGAGAGTAAATTCCAATTATTGAAGGTATCTAAGTACTTCAGAAATCCTTTCTAGCACTGAGAGAATCTTCTAGCTATCATTCAACCCAAAAGAAGTTTTATCTGAAGTAAATTTTTTTCCTTTTTTTATTCTGTAAAAATGATTAAGAGCATCAGTTCCTGTGTATCTCCTTTTCCATTGGAAAGCAGTTCATTAACGATGAAAATTCTCGTGTTTTTTGTATCGAAAACGTACGTATTGCTGATGATTTTTAAACAAATTATTCTTCTTTCGATAATAAAAGTTTCTATTCGTGTCAAATTCAATTTTGAATTTTCTGTATGACAGAAGAGGAAGAGAGAGAGAGAAAAATCTGTTAGTGTCTGTGTAACTCTATAAAATGCTAATTGCCTCTTTAGTGTGTGTGTGTGTGTGTGTGTGTATCGTCTGTGGAATTTTCTGGCGTGATGAGAGGAGATATTCATAGGAATATCCTTAAAAATAAAAATAAAAAAGTGATGATACTTTTCACGTAATTTAATCATTATCATCGAAAACTTTAAAATGTAATTTATGGCTTTTAAAATTTAATTACTAAAATGTAAAATTATCTTAATAACCGATTAGATGGTAATGAATCTAATTAATAATCGAGATAATTGGTGATGATAAATATAAACCTACAAAACTTCTTAAAAAAAAATAGAATTTCTTTATCGATTTTCATAGTTTTAAAGGTCTAAACTCTTTATTTCTTTTTTTTTTAAGGAGAGCAATACTTTTTAGAGCTTTGGTATATCATAAGAGCATAATAAAAAAAATTTCCTCCTGATCAAAGAAACTGATAAAGTTTTCATTCCGAAAGACAAAAGGATGTCATGTGGCATAAGAAAAATGAAAATTTCTTGATATATGCCAAGCAATGGATCGAAGCGTCAATTGGCAACATGGTCCTACCCGCCATAAGATTTCTACCAAGAAAGGAGAGTAGGCGGCAACGAATCGATACGGAGTAGCAAGAAGACACATCCTAGCGTGAGGATTCTTCACCTGGCATCTTTCCAGAGGCCAACAGCTGCACAACAACAGGATTAATTCGGCATTTCTCGTCACTTTAGCCAAGCATCAGATAACGACACGCCTTGCTGTGATTCATTAGAATATTCATATTGAAAGCGATACAAAGACCAAAGTCTACTATCCTGTACCTTACTAGCAGTCTAGAAAAATCCCGAGAATGGATAATTTGTGGTATTTCCCTATTCATTCGTACAGTACGAGTTAATAGGAATGATTGTACATGGTGAATATGAAAAAACAGAATGATTTATCTCGTTGCTGTCTCCTCCTCTTTTTCCTAATTTTTCTCCCTTTTTATTTGAATCATCAATTCGATTATGTTTTGATAACTCTCTCACACTTTTGTGTAAACTTGGATATATAAAAAAAAAATAAAATAATTAATGATGGATGTTGAGACCTTTAGTGTATATGGAAAGCTTTTTACTGGCGACATTTTGACCGTAATGACGTAAAATAATAGAAGGGTATAGAGTAAAGATAACGATGTTATAATAAATGAGTAATGATATAAGGTTATTTCTTTTTCTCTCTTCTTATACCTTCTTTAATGACGTTTATTTATTTACTTTATTTTAGGACAATAATTTCTAAATTTGGATGCTTTTGAAATAGTCGAATTTAGTAAAAAGTTTCTTTTTGTTTTCTAAAATTTAAGCATTTTTCACATTCCTTTTTTAAGAGCGAAAAATCGATTAAAACAAGTGTTTAATCGATTAAAAACAAGAATTATATTGTTAATTATGGAAATATTCTCCTCGGGGATTCGATTTTGATCGTTTCTTATGCCAAGATATCCTTGTTTGCTTGTCTACTGCCCTAGGAGGTCACCAAACAGGACATTCAGTCTCTGGCATACTGATTGAACTCATCGATCTATTGAACGAACGGAAAGGGAAAATATTACAAAAAGCAGAATCAAGATTTAACTGTTAGAGAAAAGAACACGAAGAAAAAAGAAGAAGAAGAAGAAGAAAAAAAAAGGAGAATATAAAGTTTTTTTTTTTTTTGATTCTCTCAATTTTCAAGAAGGAAAAAAAAAAAAGGATGATCGAGTTTTGGTCTCTGATATTTTCGAAAATTTCACAATGCCGAACGAAGAAGAAAAAAATAACTTTTAACGTACTGCAGTAAAATAATTTTTTAAGTTTTAATTCGAGTTGTTTAACGTGTCACGTATTTTAAAGAAATAATTGGATATTCATCGATTCGCACGTTAAAAAATAAAAATAAAGAATAAAAAAACTGTCAAGAGGAACTCTGTAGGATATCGTGACACGCTTGTCAGAAATCAAAACTAATCCTCTTTTTTATATCCCAACGTCAGAATGATAGTCACGCGTCAATAGTAGGAAGAAAGGGGATTATTTTTCTTCTAGAGGATTTTCAGCCTTGGTGGAAATGTATCCTTATACAAAATCCCTAAAATTAGTAGACATTGACAAACTAATCAGCATGAAACGGAAATCTGAGATTACCAAAGTGAATTTATCTCACCTTAGGGAAATGTACTTTTATTCAAGTCTTTTAAAGAAGATATACATATATATAGACGACATTCATGAGAAATAGGTTTTGGAGTAATGGATGGGATCTATCTTTCATTTTTATATATATATATCTTTTGTAAAGTTTAAGGATTTTTAACTGGGTAGAAAAATGTTGAATAGTTTCGACTTTAAAGGTTGGGAGGAAGAGGGAAAAAAAAGATCTTCTTGGCTTCAACATGTAATTTGTTGGAAGGAGAAGAAATGAAACTTTCAGGGATATTTTACCAAGATAACGATACCGAAAATGATAAGAATACAAAAGAAAAGCGCATTATCAGTTAAGTTAAAAGGTTAAACGAAGAGAAGATATTCACCCATCAACATTAAGAATAGTCATTTACTGGCATAATAAAGGTTAAATTTTTTATTGTTAATGAATTTCTTTGTTGGTAATATAGAGAGAGAGGGAGAGAATGAAAAATGTCACCAAAAACATAAAAAAAGGTAAAGAAAATACTTTAGTTTTCGACTTATATACGGGCAAGTTAAGAATAACTATGGAGTAATAGAAAATCTATACTTATCAATGATGGAATAAAATAAAAAAATGATAACAATAACCAAGACCAGGAGATAAAAATGGGGAATTGGATTTTTTTTTTTTTATATATATATTTTTTTCGTGGAAAAAAATATTTTTCGAGATCAAAATTCTATCATTGAGTTTTGCGCTTTTCTCCATAACATGTTCAGATCACGTCATCTTCATGGCCAGAAGGCTGTTGGTATAGGCAATGATTCGATTTATACACGTCAGATAACTGTCAGATGATGTTTTGATCATCCCACAGTCTCCTTGCTTCAATTGCTTCCAGTAGTATATATTTCAATTAGAAGCGGATATATAGCGTGCCACTTATTTGCAATTTATTTATTTATTTTATTTATTTTTTAAGTTGCACGTTGCACGATGTGTATGAGCATCTTTAATAAATGAATTAAAAATTTTTATAGTTTTTCCAATAATCCGTTTCTGAAAGAGTTAGGATAATAAATCATAATTTTTTTCCCCATCCGAAACTCAAGTTTACTAAATAATAATAATATATTTAAGAAAATCCGATTCATTATTAGAAAAAAATGATAAAAATAATAATGAATTCCATCCGAAAATTAATTTCTGGCCATTAAATCCGAACTTGTTTACCAAATTTTAACTGGCGAAAAAAAAAAAGTTAATATAAAATCCTAGTCGAAACATAAACACACATATATATATGCGAAATTTAATTACAGTAATTAATTTTTTGATTTTTATATAAAAAAATATACATTATAGAATCGTTTAATAAGAATATTAACGCTTTAAAATTGAATTATTCTATTGATAATCACTCTGCTGAAGTGATACTCAACGTTAATGATTCTAATATTGAACACTTGATTTTCTGCATAAAATGCTGAGAGATAGTGCTTTAGTGTTGAAAGTGTCGAGTGTCGTTGAAAGCCATCACGATAAATAATCTCGATATTCTCACGAGAGGTTAAGAAAAAAAAAAGAAGAGGAACGACTAAAAATTAAAATCTGTACATCGGGCAAAGGGAGTTTTGAAAAGTTATTATGATCCGTCAATCAGTATTTGCATCATTAAATCAGGAAGAGATTGTGAATATCATATAATACATGAGAAATATCAAAATATCGTCACCTGCAGCATAAACAGAATCGATCCTTTTTCTTCAAAAAACAATTCTTTTTTTATTTTTCCATCTCATTCATTGTTAAGTGAGATAGTCCTCAATAAGAAAGCTCGACATTTTCAATAGTACTCTAGCAGATTTACTTTAAATGAAAAAAAATATTGTTCACAGTTGTTGTTTTTTTTCTAATATTCTTCGAAACGAACAAAAACGATGAAGATTCTACTTAAATAATTGCCAAATCATATAATAAATAAGTCATAAATTCTAAAAATTTTAAATTCTCAACAGAAAGTTGCATAGAAAATTTATAGGAAGGAAATGGAAAGAATATCTGTATTGCTGGAAAGCATTTCGTTTAATATCTAAAAAAGAAATAAATAATGTCAGTTAACTTGTAACGGATTACATTTAATGTCAATTAATTTGTAACGGATTACATTTACGTTTAATTTCAATTAACTTGTAACGGATTACATTAATTCTAATATTTTTAACTGAAATTGATTTTTGAAATAGAAAAATTCAGCAATTTCTTTTTATTATTTTGTAATTCCGGGAGAGGTAACTGATGAAAAAGAAATGATAAAAGTAAACTGACGAAAGGATTCAATAACTTTAATGAAACAAGCATATAAATTATAGAAAATGACACTTTCAATAACACGAACAAATTTAATATTATTTTTCTAGTAACTTCGTAAAAAAAAAAAACAGTTATCTCCAATATGTTAGACTTATGCCAGAAGAGAAAGAGAAGTATATACTACCATTTAAAAAACAGCAAGTAACCTTTTTACTTGTTACTGTAGATGTACATGCTTTAAAAAGCAAAATCTTCAATAATACTTTAGCAACCTAAGGTAAAAAAAAAAGATTTGCCCTCAATATTCTTCAGATTTTTGAGCAATATCTGTTCTTTTGTTAGTATTGATTTAGAGAAAACATAACTTATGGAAACGTAATTTTCTCATTTAATTATCTTTTTGTTACTCTAAATAGTAATTTCATAATTATCTACACAAGATTATTTTTAGCAGATTTAAATGAAGAAAAAAAAAAAAAATAAGAGCAGATGATGATTTTTCTCAATATTCCAGAATTTTTTTTTTTTTTTAACTGATTAAACAATTATTTTCACCGTTTAATTTCTCCCAAAAATGAGTTTTAATAATACACACCGTTTAATTTCTCCCAAAAATGAGTTTTAATAATACAAAGTTAATCTACGATATGATACTTTAAGATTTATAAAGTAGAGAAAGTTTTATTGGTTTCTTCCCTTTTTTTTTTTTGGTGCTTTTCAGGAGACAACTGATGAAAATGCAATTTTCTTTATTTATCAATAATTACGGAACTCTCGAAGAGCTATAGACATAAGCTTAGACTTATTGTAATTATCTCGTCTAGACTACGTAATCGATAATGCAACGGATACAAATTATTTGTGGAGGAGTCACGAAACAAGAAAAAAAAAAAAAAGAGTAAAGAGTTTCGGCTGTAATAAGCTCGCCTTTAACTTATTATAATTGAGCAATAGGATACATTCATAATCTTTTCGCAAGCTAATGTTCCGATGTGACGTTTCATTAGAGAAAATCTGTCAGTTTTAGAAAAGTGGAAGCCATCTTAATTGTCGCATGACATAGATGCAACCATAAAGGGAACTCGCTAATTAACAATTTGGTTTTAAATTACTTTCAGAAATGATTCGGGGATCAAGTGAAACATTTTAAACCGTCATTTAAAGTTTTAGGTGTGTTTTGGTTTATTCGAAACCACCCCACCTTTCCAAAAATCGATTGAAAATCTTTCGGAATCAGTTTCCTATATTCTCTTAACTTTTGTCAGTTGTAATAATCAAAACATTTGTCATTTTCCATTTTGGTGGGGAAAATTCCCGTAATTAAGATAGAAGAGATATAATCATAGTTGTTGAAAACGCTGTCGTGGTCACATTGTTCTAAAAGGTAGTTTGTCATGAGTGAATAATAGACAAAGCTTGTGTAGAGTTCTTGAATCAGAAAAGCTCTAACGCGGTTTAAATTCTGTAATTGGTCTTCGAAAACTTTATGAAAATGAGGTAAATGCAACTTGGCATAAGGAGCAGATGGAAATAGTACGCTTCAACTACAATCATAATCATCAATCAAATGTTTGAACTGCTTCAAATGCTATCAATATAGTGTTCGTTTGGTCTAGTCAGGCATGTTTTGATACAAGCTTGCCAACATTTCTAAAACGTCTGTTGACTTCCCACGTTCTTCATCGATAAAAGGTGGAGTTTTAAGGAAAAGAAAATATCATTGAACTCCGAGACTATTTCGGGATAACAGTATTGATTAGTTTTTAATTATAGATACTTCCAGTTTTATTTTAGTTACGGAAACATTTTAAATTTTCATTTAAATTCATATTACTTTGCATATTATTTTTTTCCAAATAAAGTACCGCAAAAATTAAAGTTTTTAACGAATTTTTATAAACTTTCGAATGGAAAATTTAAATATTTATTGTTACTCTTTAATTGCGTCATCAAATCAAATAAAGATCGAATAAAATTATTATTACGATGCCGGTTTTTAAATCGATTAACAACGGCTATGATACGTAACAATAACTTATGATGTAATAATCGCATAAATTCAACCAATAAAAAGATCATTTTATTGCTTTCTACTTACGTCAACGAAGATTAAATTATTATTATTATGCCGTTTTAAAACCAATTGGCAAAATCTAACAGCATAAACGTAACAATAACTGATGACGTAATAATAACATTTATTTCGACCAATAAAAAAATTAATTCTATTACTTTCTAGTTACGTCATCAAAGATTAAACTATTATTATGCTGTTTATAAGCCAATTGGCAATAACTAATGGCATAAACGTAACAATAACTGATGACGTAATAATAATATTTATTTCGACCAATAAAAAAATTAATTCTATTACTTTCTAGTTACGTCATCAAAGATTAAACTATTATTATGCTGTTTATAAGCCAATTGGCAATAACTAATGGCATAAACGTAACAATAACTGATGACGTAATAATCGTATATATTTCGACCAATAAAATAATATCAATATTATTGCTTTTCTTCTGGTGTATAATTTTATTTTAATTATTATGTACTAGAAAGAAAAAAAAATTAAATTTTTAATACATATATATATTTTTTATTGTTAAAAAATTTATATAAACGATCTTAAATATCTGTTGTTATTTTTATGGTAATTTATA